>WTSP01023034.1:32062-42193 GCA_025331215.1 Actenoides lindsayi
TAGTTTCCTTTTCTAATCGCTAAGTCTCTCTCCCTTATTCCTTTCCTCTTCCCCTTTGGGGAGGGAGGGGGGTTAAAAGAGAGTGTCTGTTATAGGTCTAAGGGGCTGCCCTGACCCTAAACCGTGACACCTACCAGAAGCCAGTGCTTGGCTAATTATTGCTCCATCTCCCAACAACAGAATACACAAAGCAAGACGAAGCATAGATACATAAGTCACCAAGAAAAACAGAACTTTCTTATACAGAAGTTTAAGACTCGGATGCAAAGGGAGTTGTCACAGAAGTGATAAAAAGACAATTTTAGGTTTAGTACCACATTAAAGAATTTTAATATATAAAACAAAAATTATTTGCTTCTCACACATAAAGCCATAGTAGTGCTTTGCATTTAAGTGGATGGAAATTAGAGAACGTGAATTCAACAGAAGTGATTTTACGTCAACTTAGAAACATTATTAAACCATGAAGCAAATTGTCTGAATTATTTCTTTGGTGGTAGCACTTCTCATGTCAGTAGCAGATTGGTAGTATCTCTTTAGAGAGACTAACACATACACACAGGCCTGCCAACAAGATTATGTTACTAGTTTTGCTAAAGCTTTTACACTAAAGTGACAGAAAGTCATTTAATATTAAGAGATTTTCTCAAAGAATTAACAACTTCATTTCTTTCACACAAGTTTCTAACAATTTGCTGCCAAGCTGTTTGCATGATGCAAAGCTAAATTATAAATGCATAGACAGGTGTAAAGGAAAAAAAAAATTATCACTGTTCAAACTTGAGCCTCAACTAGATCTCCTACGAAACATCAGAAATCATAAAGAACAATTCACCATAATGTTGTAGAATAACAGCCCTATCTAAAAGCCACAGATTTTATTTTCATCAATATACTTTACCTACAAAATATCTATCATCAGTACTTGATTTTTAAATAACACATAGAAAGATAAGCAACTGTAACCAATTAGGAAGAAAAAAAGGGGGAAAACCGTCTAAAGAAATAGTTATCAGAGCAATACAGCCATGTACCAAAATATTTATCAAAATTGTATAATGGATAAAAACATTTAATTTCAAGATTATTACAGCCCAAAAAATTATTGAAGACAGAAAAAAACCATAACAATTTTGCAAACATCTCTTCCTGCCATATGCTTTCCATCTGAGATAAAAATACTAACCTGAGCTCTTTTTTCTCTAAGTTCCTGCTGCTGTAACCTTCTTTTTTCACGTTTCTCTTGCAATTTTTCAACCTCTTTTACACAATTAGATTTTCTACGTGCTTAAAGAAAATGATATAAATTTAAATATTTTTAGTGTTGCATGAATTTAGTATTTACACTATAGCATTTCAATTCTACTAATTTATGAATAATTAGAATGCACATATTTATATAAACTATCTTTTCAAGCAAATCAGTATTAGTACAGAATAATTACGTTGATTTAATTTCTAAAATTTATAGAAAAAATGAATTAGAAAAAATCATGGGAATGGGACAATAATTACACAACCAAAAATATAAGGAAAATGACCCTCAAAAAATATTTGGACATGTGATGATACTTGGATACATGTGATCTCTTGGTCTGAATTAAAAGAAAGCCCAAGCAAATTAGAAAAAAAAAAAGATAAAGGAAAACCAAATTCCAAATACTAGAACTATGACAAAAGCGAACATTTGTTTAGCCACAACACTCTGAAAAAGCTTCTTGAGGAAGTCTACAAGCAATGTGTATATAGACATTTTATATAACATAATCCAAGAGAATGTACACGTAATGCCCAGAATGAATGAATCCTTGATACACAGTTTACATACAAGGGGGTCCAAATTCCTTTTTTGCAGCTTGAACTGGAGATATATCTGAAACACTACCATTCTGTTGTGAGGGGGAAGACTGTTCAGGAAGCTGAGTAGGTCGTGCGCGTGCAGAACCAGCCACTGCAAAACAGAAGCAGAAAGCTCATCTAGATACACAAGAGTAGCATCTCTATCTGATGCTGAAATACTTTATTATGACAAGATAAAACGAAGCCCATTTCAAGACACAATTTATTGGGGGGGGGAAGCCATACATCCATACACGTAGAAAGTCTATTAATAAAGACATTTGGTATGCAGTTTTTTTAATCCTAGTGTTATACACCAACACAATTATTAAGTACCATTGCTGTATGAGCATATTTTTAAATACTCCACTACAGAATTATAGAACTATTATGTGCATAGAATGAAGTATGTACTTGGAGATATGCAGTTTTGAAGTTTAAAGTGTTGAAATTTTATTTATATTGTAATTATATAAGATACAAAAACAAAACAACAAATAAACAAACCAAAACAAAAACAAACCCCAAACCCAAACCAACAAACAAAACCAAAAAACAGTAAGGAAAAAGGACCCACTGTTTCATTCCTGGAGGAAAACAGGCATGCCTGTTTTCTGCAAGACTGTGTGGGAATAAATTGGGCTGCGGACGACGACCTTGAGGTATGCTTGAGAACGGCAAAGGAGGAAGCACAAAGCAGTGAAGCGAGAAAAGAAAAAAGAAGAAAGTAGAAGATAACAAGGATGAGGGGTGGTGATGGAGGTGGGGTAGGATAGCCAATGATTTATTAGTTTAGGACATGTGAACTGTGTGTGTTTAGAGTAGTTAACCACAAGCTGTTAGTGGTAGTGTGTATACAAGGAGAGAAACTGCATATAACCCTGGAGAAAACGTGAATAAAGTGCCCTCAACTTTGATCATATTGGTCCATATTGAGTTCATTTCCCGCAGGCTGGGAAGATGCATAGATCAGCTTATTCATAGACTGTAAATGAAGAAGAAAACACGAGTATCTAAGAGATCGTAAAGAGTTAAGAGGAAGGGAGGAGAAATAAGGAAGTAGTGGTTGAAGCAATCTGCTTTTAAGCATAGAAAAAGTTAAAAAAGACCTGATAACATTTTAAACAGTGTATAAACAACACAGAAGAGCCTCAAACTAGACATTCTGGGTTTTGTTGTTTTTTGGTGGGTTTTTTTTCTGGGTGGCGGGTGCCTTCAGAACTCATGGAAACTTAAATGGGAACTTCAGAAATGGAAACTCTGCACTTTTAGCCAAAGAACAAGCACAGGTTTCTCACCCACCTAGACTGAAACATGAAATGAAGAGACTATTTCTAATGGTGAAAAGAGTGATTTGTTTCCGAACTGTTCCAGTGTAGGGTAGCACCATTTTTTCTACTCAGTTATTTAATTTGAGATCTATTATATCACAAGTACATAAAACCACGCAAGTCCAGTAGAGTACTTTACCCTGGGAGTTATGAGTAAGGACAACTGAACTATCAATGTCAAAAAGAAAAGTACAAATTGATTTGCAAGGAACACTTACATACATTATAATTCTGATCTAAGAATGCCATGCTGTCTTTTTAAAAATTATGCTATATTTGTCTGTCTCTCCACTGGGGAAATGTTCTTGTTAGTTGTTATCATTGACAGTAGTGATTCAGCAGGAGTACAATCTTTGTAGCTCTAACACAGCAAAAAAGATTTAATGCTAAAGTCACTGTGTGTTGCACATGCATGTTCAAAAAAGTGCTGTCATCTGCAACTGTCTGTACGTAGGGCATTGCCCAAATCCATGGCACGGGGTTTCACAGGTGTGACTGGCCATAGAAAAGGACTTAGATTAGGGATGGTTTAATGTAGGGATTAATGTATTTAATAAGTGAAATAAATGAGAATAAAATTAATATTAAATAAATAGATAAAATTGAAAATATTTCATATTGATTTTCAGAGCTATTTGGTAGTTTAATTGCTTCAAGCTTAACTTTCTCATTCTCTATAATCCCATTTAACACTTTTGTATGAAGCAATAAGACAACATATAGCAGTCTGTAAGATTTTTTGTTTACCAGCATCACTGCAACTTATCTATCTTCACTGCCTTTGATGGCTACACATCAAGAGAATTAAGCTTTAGCTCAGAGCTCAAAAACGGAAACAAACACCCACAAGACAGTCTCTACAGTACATTTCTCCTCCGAAAGAGAGCATTGAGGCATTAATGTTGACATAGAAAGCACAGACTGAATCTATTTCAGGGAAGTCTTGGATGTTTGTCTTCTTCCCAGAAGAAAGTAAAACAGCACAGTGGTGCTGGGCTGCAGAAATGGAAGGTGAGGACCAGAGTTCTGTGGACCCCTGTGGGGACAATGTGCACCAAGATACTGGGCCAGACAATACTTTCTATAAGCCAGTCTATAAATACTCTTCACAAAAACAGCATAGGCTGCTTGGACTTAAAAGGGAAAGACACTGTTTTCTCAGTACACCTTCTTACCTGACAAATGAGGTTTGTGGGTGAGTGTGTGGCCTTCTCTGTAGGGGAAGGCTGTGATGTAAGAGAATCCAGAAGGGAATGTGAGAGTCCTGGGGGATGCATTCCTGTGTGACCTGCTCTAGGTGGTCCTGCTCTGGCAGGTGGGTTGGACTAGATGATATTTCGAGGTCCCTTCCAACCCTTAACATTCTGTGATTCTGTGATTCTGTGACTGTCAGCCAGAGCAGGCATTCGCCTTGTTCCCTTCATGGTTAATTTAAAACCAAGACTATTAACAAAACCCAAGTGACTACTGAGCCCAGCTGCTGTTCAGATTTTTTTGAAAAGGATCTTTGGTCTATATTCACAGGTCAGTATTTCCCCTCTCTCCCTCAATAAATGTGAACATGTTGGTTAATCCTAGCAAATTTGATAAAAGATGTAGGATGTAGATTAACTAATTTTCTGTGCATTGCATAAAAATATTTGGCTAATTGGATGAAAGACTAAGGTCAGACATTTATAATTTTGCCCAATGTTTTTTAGTTCCTTTCCCTGATTTCTGCAACTTAATATGGTTTTCTGTGTGTCATAGCCATACATGTGCAATAATGTCAATCTTCACTGTATAGTAATCCACCATAAATCGCAGAACCATAGGAAGAAAATAGGCTAGTGGTTTTTTGTGTCTGCAGCCACTGGAGAGTTTGTTTCTCCTTTTGGGAGAGTGTCACCATCAGTCTCATGCTAACTGCTCAAAATGCCTCTCACCCATCCCTTTTTCAGCCTGAGATCAAAGCATTAAATTTAATGTTCAGAATAAATGCCATAGGATTTCATGTGACTGCAAAAACCAGTCTGCAAATCCTACACCAAATCCTGCTTGACCGAACACATGACAGAATCAATTTATGGATGGGCCAAGACCTAGTGAGTACATCTGTGTTCCACTGAAGGCAATAGGAAGTGAGAGCACTTAGCATTCAGCTCTCTTGTGCCCATAGTTGGACATAAAAATATTTTTGATATAGAAGTGTGACTTTATTTCTAATGCCTGGCACACTTTGAATATCTGGCCAGCCCTTTGTGAACAACCCCCTAATTATTAATTTCTTTTTATTTTCAATTTTGCTAGAAAAGTTTAAGCTGATGACATATGGAAGGTGAGAACTTTTTTCTTTGCTAAGGCAGGTGGGGGTAGAGGGGCCTGTAGCATGTTTGCTTGAACTGTGAATTTTTTGGCAATGGCAAGCTGTAATACTATGGCTTTTATTTCAAATATGAAGAGGTCAAATCCCCAGGTGCCCCCATGCTCTTTAGAAGTAGGCAAAGATGTTTCTGACCACCTATTTTTCCTTCTACATTCAGAACTACAGTAGTCCCAAAAACAAGTTAGAGCTGCCAGGAGAGTAGGCACAACCAGAGAAGCTGGTATTTCTGTAGTACAGTTTGTCTCACTCTGCTCTCCTACTGCTAACTGGCATAGGAATAATCTTTCTACATGTTGGTGTTCCCTGTATAACAAAGTGATCCCCGGCCACTGCTGGGAGAGACTTCAAAGTTTGTTTTTGCAGTGCTGCAGCAGCAAAAACTGGGAGGTGCTGAGAATCTACCCCACTAGGTGTAAACATTTTCAAGTTGAGGGTAGACCAGCCATCTATGCTGTTGATATCCAGACTGGTTATGATCTCTCCCTCTCTCATGTTGGAGTAATCATATACTTATGTAAGACAGCCCACAGACATTGTCAGGAATAGACCAGTGAGGCAAGCAAAGGTGTCAGCCTAATATAACACGTAAAACTGTGCCATTATCCTGATAGTTACTCTGAGAAGTGTTGTTGATGGAAAACTTTTCATTTAGAAAGCTGAAAAAAAAGCTTTCTGAAGTATATATGATTTATAATCTCAAATATTTAACATGATGAATCTGAAACATCTAAGTGATGAGTTTGTGAGGCTATTTTATCCATCAAGACCAGATTTTAAGGTTATTTATCTACACAGCTGAGAGTTGCTGAGAGCATGAAAGCCAGACGTCTAGCACAAAACTTCATTCTTCATCCTCTTAGAGGTGTCAGCAATATCTTTATGCCCCACAGGAGAAATGTGTGGCTGAGAAGGCACATCCTCATGTGAAAGAGTGGATTCCAGATACTTTCTTTGAGAAGCATGTACAAATTAAGGTAATTAATTGGGCTGGTAAAGAGATGTATGCAATATGCAAAGAAGCGTTTAGTTCAACTTAAGGGCTTGATCTCACTTCTGCTTAACTCAGTCTCACATTCTCGTACTAGCAGTCAACTTCTGTTAGCTGCAATTACGGGTAAGCTGCAAATGTTTTCGCTATGTATTTCTAATGACCACAAAAACTCTGATGAGTGCACTGCTTATTTAAGCATTATGTAAAAGACATCATCAGCTTTGCAGACCTGGGACTGAAGGGAAGGGAAGGTGTCCCTTAAGAAAATGTCTTGTCTTTTCCTTCCTTGTCAAAATAGTCACAATGCTTATATACCTCAGTGTTACTGCTCAAGCAGTCTGGACAAATAAACAGCTAGAGAGCCTGGGAGCCAGAACTTCATCAGCAGTGTCTCCTGGTTGCTTTGCAGTGTAATGATCCTACTAGTGAAAAGATGGAAGTCAACAAACTGAAGAAAGTAAATCAACCCAGCTGCCAAGAAACTTTACAAGTCAGCTGGCTGGAAAATGGACAAGTTTAAGCCTGCCCATTTCCATTTGATCTTTGCTGGAACTCGTGGCCTCCCATCAATTTTCCAAAGGCAAAATAGCCCATCAGAAAGATTTAGACTTTTTTCTCCTCATTGTTCAATGAGTGACACTATGGCCTACACACAGTGCACAGTTCCATCTCTTGTCCTTAATGGCAAATAATTTATTTGTGGTCATTTTTGTGGCATCCAGTGTTGTAGCAACCAAGTCCTTCAAAAAGATCTTCAAATTTCTTTTTTGCAGCCTTCCTCTAATATGAAGATTATTTAACTCCATATTACAAACAGGAAAGTGAGGAATGAAGGCCCTGAGTTGTCTAGGACCTGATTTCTAAGAGCATTTGACATCAGATAAAAAGTTACTATTTCAAAGCAACATTTATATTGACTATATCTGGATCTGTGAGTACTCAATACTTCTGCATGTCAGACCCAGGTGTCTTTTAATAAGCATTTGAAAATTAGGAACTTAGAGTTGGTGCCTGATTCTGAAAGCTGAACCCCTTGAAGCCAGATCTGAAACAGAATTTCGGGCTCTGTAAGATGAGCATCACATGGGTGGAAGGATTAAGGCACCAGTGAAGACTTAATGTGTCTCAGAACAGGATCTGAAATAGTCAGCAAAATGATGAGTAACAGTATGAAGTCAGCACCCTTCACATGCCACACAAATAGGTCAGCTGGAGGAGGCTATGGATGAGACCTGGAAATGTGAAAGCTTGGGGAAAAAAAATCTTAGTGAGTCTCATGGAGCATCCTCTTTCTTACAGGAAAACTGCTGGGAGACCTGAGCCTTGAACCTTTGTGAACGTTCCATTTATGAAAATTCCCTGTTGTATTTTTTTTCTAGGGACTGAATATGATTGGCTACAATATTTTAAGATGGTTGCTAGAAGTAAAACACTTCCTTTCCCTGTCTAAATGATAGAGTAGTGGTTAAGGTCAGGAAATAAATGCCTCAAGTTGCCTCCAAAGTCTGACCATGGGACTTATTATCTGAGCAGGAGATTGTTTTAACCACAGAGCTGCTGGGTATTGCCCATATTTCACATCAGAGATGCACAATAAAATATTATTGATATGACAACTCAAAGAAAGACAAAAATGACATGCAGAAGGGCAAGAGATTCTCTAAACTAGTGACAAGGGCAGTCATCAGAGGTAAGGTAGTAGACATGGCCTTGTATTTACTCTTTAGATTGGCCTTTGAGGTAATCCAGCAACTACTTGATGTGAAATAGTGTCTTTGAAGAGGAGATTAGTGATGAGGTCTTTTGCCTTCAACGATACTTGAGGCATCAGTTCCTCTTGTTCAATGACCACTGCTTGCTCTTCCAGATTCAACTGGCCAGGTGCAAACCAGCACAGACTGTGGTAGCTAGCATACTATCTGGCTAGCAGAGAAGAGATGGATAAGGCTTGAAATACTTTCCAAAGGGAGTGTTGAACATTCATGCTCTTTCTCTTAGGAGAGTGCTCTATTTCCTACTCCTTGACTGTCTTTGAAAAGAAAGTACTTGTTTTTCTAAATAAGAAGTTATTGATGTGCTTTAAGCATGCTCCTTACTGGCACTAAGTCAGCTCTCTCAGTCCTGTCAAAATACAGTTCCATAATTACAAAGGGATATCTGCTCTATACTTGTTCTTAAGTGTCTTAAGTACTTCTATCTTATGAGTACTGCTATCTTATGAGAAGCAGCTATTAGGGTATAATTCCCCAGTAGTCAGAGGCTGTATGAGAAATGTCTCCACTTGGAGCTAAAGATTTGAAGTTCCACCTCATTACCATTTCAGGCATTCTGTATGTATCTTTTTCTTATGGTGGTCCCCTTTTCTCAACATCACACAAGCCTTTCAGGCAGAATCAGTAGCAGAATCTCATTTCCAAGGACATCACTCAGTCACTAACAAGGCTAATTTGCCTTTTCCTCTAGTCCTACCTTTCAGTCAGCATGTGTTCTCCAGCAGCAAGTAGATGAGATCTGATCAAGGAGATTGGCATGGTCCCCTTCTGAATGGGCTCTTGATTGACTTTTTGTGCTGAATTGTTCTACTGTAATATTTATACTTAGGAAACTGAGGACTATACCACATGCACAAGGGAGATGTTACTGTGTGAAGGGTATGTCAATATTAGTAAATTAAATGCTGTTATTACCTGGGTTTGGGCCATGAAATTAAATTCCTTGGGCTGTTACAGTTCTGGAACTGTTTTGTTTCACACCAAATAATGCTGCCTCAAACAACTCTGGGCCCCACACAACCATCTTGTAAAGGTTAGATGTAATCTTAGGCCAAAGACCATTCCAAAAAGGAGCGTGGATGTAGCCATCATGTTTCAGATGTTGAGAGCAGGTAATACATGTGTGTAAAATAAGCTAAAGACCAGGGTATGACTGGTCCCAGTAAATGTGCAAATTATAGTTGGGTAAAAACGTATTTTCTGTCTAGACCACTAGAGGGTGCAGACAAACCTACTTTGCCTTGAAGTCTTATTTTTAGATTACTGAGACCTGGATATTTCAGGTTTTTCTCCAGACTATTTGAGGAATAGAGCTGAAAGGGTCACGCCTTACTGTCGTCTACAAACTCACTTACATCATCTGTAGCATGTAACCCAAAGTCAGTCTTTTTCCTGTTAACCGCTGTCATCTGTCCTTATCTACCTCAATTTCGTACTACCAGTTTTCCTCTTCTTTTTTTTTTTTTTTTTTTTTTTTTACATTCCCTCACAATTTCTGTTCCTGCTTATTCAAAGTTTCCTTCCCTACCTCTCACCACCCCCTGCACTCCAGGAGGATTTCCCTTTGATCCTTGCACTGTTTGACTGTCACAAGGTGAAGTAATGGAAGTATGAAAGGCTTTTCTCCCAGCCTTCAGCTGCTGAGCCATTGTAGCCCAGAAGTGGGGTCAACTTAGTGTACTCAGCGACCCAGGAGAATGGGATTTCAACTGGGCATGAGTCTCAAAGACTGACCATATTGTCAAGAAGTTGTGAGGGGGAAAGAAAGAAAGAAAGAAAGAAAGAAAGAAAGAAAGAAAGAAAGAAAGAAAGAAAGAAAGAAAGAAAGAAAGA
>WTSP01023034.1:42293-103136 GCA_025331215.1 Actenoides lindsayi
AGAAAGAAAGAAAGAAAGAAAGAAAGAAAGAAAGAAAGAAAGAAAGAAAGAAAGAAAGAAAGAAAGAAAGAAAGAAGTTTTTAAAAGAAGATTCCTTTCTTTGTGCTTATTTTGCCCTGTACTTAAAGCAGAGGCTTTTGTTCCTGAATATTCCTTTATTGCCGCAGCAGTTGCCTCACACAGCTAAACTCCGCATGCAACATCCTGCCAAAGAAAATGTGAAACTTTTCATCTTAAATGTTGATCAGACTTACAGGCAGCTCCCTAAGGAATTTGTCTCGCCGTGGTTGCTGCTGATGTTTCCGTGCTCCAGCAGATCAGGTTTCCTCTACGAGTAAGACGAAAGAAGAAAAATCTTTTAAGAATCAGTTGTTACTAAAAAAAAATTTTGAAAGAAGTACATCTAAAGATAATGCTGAACAGTGACAAGCACTGATAACGCTGCCTTTCATAGCTTTAAAACACAGTGCACTAGCTGTAAAAGGTACCTCTGCAGGATTACTAAAGATACATAATATCCACATCTGAAGGTGAAGAGAAGATTAAAGAGCACATGTTCTTTGGTGGCCTGATATTTTCCCCTCTTATTTTTTGCAGATCTGAATCAGGTGCCATGTATCTGGTAGTAAGTAACCCTAACTGACCGTACTGGTGCGTAATTTCTGTTGTTACTTCAAGACTCAATCAATAGTTGGGAGAGCAACGATGAGAGGGTAATGTTATTTTCCATTCTCTGGATGTTGAGCCTGAATTCCTCATGCAGTAGTGTGAAAATGTGACAAAAATGTTCAGCTCTTGATGAACAAGCTTATAGATGCCTCGGCCCAGCCTGAACAACTCTTAGGCCTTGTCAGCCTGTGCACGAAAAGGGGAAATCTCAATGAGACCTGAAATCGGGCATTTAAAGAAAATGAGCTGTTGCATGAAGCGTGTACAGAGTTCTCTCTCTCTTCTTCTGTTGGAGTATTTAGCTTTAGTATTTAGCTTTAGTTAAATACTCAGCAACACTGAAAAAATAAGACCACCAGTAGAAATTTCAGTAAGGACAGAAGGCTTCTGATCAAAAATACATGAAAAGAGAACAGATCAAACTGACATTACAAAATTCAAAGGATGTAGAAAATGAACCCTGTGGGATATTTGTCATTGATTAGCACCTACATTTAGAAGAAAAAAAAAAAAAAAAAAAGGACTGTATTACCCATTTAAATTCTATTTTAATGTAACAACCCTAACTCTCAGGCCAAGACTCCCTATCAGGTTTCCTGCATATAAATAGTAAAGCCAGGAGGAACAGCAACTTAACCTTCCCATTCAGAACTGGAAGTAAGAGTAAACAAGACCAAACAGCAGTCCCAAAGACATTTTGTTATAAAATGAGCTTATTTTGTTCAAGAATTTTTGAGGCAGTATAGGGCCAAACGCTCCCTTATCTATAAAATAATTTTTCAGAGGAGAGCTCCATTTTCAAGCTCATTTTGCACGCTGTGAAAAACATGAGAACAGTGTCAATAAATACGTTTCACACAAAAACCATCCTTCTGTCCATCTGGAGGCTTTGCAAACATTAGTTGTCAATGGTGAAGCCCCCTGGACTTCTGCTTCAAAACAACTTTTTTTTCTGGAAACTATGCAAATGTGAAGTAAAGTTGTTAGGTGGCAGTATGTGTGGAAACCACCACCACATCTTTTAAACACACAGAGAAATTGTCATTTTTGAACAGGACAGAGGGAGTCCACCACACAGTAACTTCTTGAGGCTGGGTTGTGGGTTGCTGGGTTTCTCCCGTCTAGCCACTCAACCAGAATAGTGCAGTTACTGGGGAACACCACAATGACCATAGAAGGAATGGCTTTTTCAGAGTTTGTTATTTTTCCACCCTATTATGCTGCAATATATAACACACTCCTCTCTCTGACAGAGAGGTGAGGAGTACACATTTTCTAACACCAAAGATACTCGTGCTGAAGGAGAGCACAGAAAGCAAACATTTTAAATCACCTAAGATGGCTTTTTTCTGCACTTAGAATCATCAGTGAGAGAAAAATTGTCTGCACAGGCAGATGCATCTGAGTTGAACCCAAACCCACCCTGAAAGACAGAAGGTGAATGCACATTTTCAATAAATGTACCTGAAGGGATGCTAAAAAACTGAAGGCAGAAGCAGTGGGTAAGCTGCTGTTTGGTGACAGGGGAGACCTGGGTTCAATTTGCTCTTCCCACACAAAGCTTCTGAGTACTTTCTCTTGAGCTGTGCCTATGCAGTAACTGGGAAATGTGACTGTGGGATGGGTAGGCACACTCAGCCAGCTTTAATCTACCAAGCTGTAGCATAGGCTGCAAGTATTTAGCAGTTAAGGCCATACAGAGCAGTAAGGACCAGCACATGGCGTAGCATCAGTACTCAGACTGAGAAGACAGAGGCTGATGTGAATGTTTCTACATGCCTAGACTGGGATTCTTGATCAAATTATCTGCACTGGGAAGCTGCAAAAAACAGGGCACAAGACCGGCATCAACTGGGATTCATCTGAATTCCTCATCTGTAGATGACAGTGACA
The DNA here is from genome assembly GCA_025331215.1 of Actenoides lindsayi. Lineage (NCBI taxonomy): Eukaryota > Metazoa > Chordata > Aves > Coraciiformes > Alcedinidae > Actenoides > Actenoides lindsayi. The sequence goes on from WTSP01023034.1 coordinate 44,856, forward strand.
AAACTGTGGCTCAAAGAGTCTTTTAAGGGTGAAATTCAATTTAGATGTCCAATTGCTACCATAATAGCAATCATGCAAGTAAGGTGGAGGTAATTTAGGAATGAAGTTCAAACATTGCTGGGACTGACATGTCTGAACCAAATGAATGCTTTTGAAAACCCTAGCTAGATCCTCCCAACTGCTATGTATAAAATCCAGAAAGTGTTTATACCAATCACTGAGCACAGTCAAGGAGCCAATGTCCAAACATTAAAACTGATTTACAAACAAAGACTTAAAAACCCCCAAATGCCAAAACCCTGCATCTCCAGTGTATAACTTCACCCACAGACCCTCACAGCACATAAAATTTCACTTTCTATAGGGCACATTATTACAATAACTGCTCTACAGATGGCTATTTTATGCTTGTTTCTGAACTATTAAAATAGTCTCTCTCCCTCTCTATTAAGAGACAACAAATGCACTATGCAAGAGTGCACTGTGTTACAAGACTTCCTTCTGGTGCCGGTCTGTCTGAGTTCAGTTTTTTATGCATCAAAACACCCCAATGAAATTATGTCAGTTTATGATATGGTTCCACAGCTACATTTGTGTGTGTGTTTGCTTGCTGCAAACCTCAGGAACAGTCTCAGGATGCGTGCTTTATGTGACTCTGCAGTACGTGACAGATGTCAGGTCCAGATTTGCAAATAAAACTGGTACAAAATTATCTGTTGACTTTTTTTCTCTCCCAATACGTAGAAGCTCATTCTTCCTCCTTTTAAAAATATTATTGAAGACACACTATGATTTTTCTTCTCTCCTTACTAAAGCATACTGTACACCTGAGAACCCCTTATTTTGATAGGGGTTTGTGTAGAATGAACACCTTAAAATTGGCAGTAAGAGGTTTCTTTCTCTTTTACTGCTGTAAATATTCTGACTTGTGACTCTGTGTCACAGAACTTCTTCATTATCATTTCTCTATTATTAATACATACGATTCTTTCTTTACAGCTCACAATCATCTGGCACAAAGACACACATGTACTTCTTGGATTGCAATGAACTTTGTTCTCCCTTCGGATGTAAATAAAAGGAGGGAGAACAAATAAGTCTTAATTGAATTTGACTCCACTGAAAAGCAGTTTTGACTAAACAATCAAGAAGTGAAAAGCTGTACTCCTTACCTGGTCTGGGATGTACAGTGCACCTTGAAAGCCTCTTAAATGACAGAGAAGAATTAAAAATAGTTGAAAGTTTATGCTCATCCAACCACAGGGCTCAGGAAATGACCGTGTTTTTTTTGCAACAATTAACCTCTTCCTCACTTGTAATGCCTTCTCTTTTTCTAGTACAGTAAAAAACTATCTATCTTATCCTTCCACTACAGTTTGGTAACTAATGCCATGCCCTGCATATGATTTCTGTTTCACACTGAGAATATGCAGGTGGCCAGAGGGGACGACTCTGATCACCTCCATGGAAGAGAGAATTTGCGGTGTCTTCAGAATAACTGTGACCAAGTACATTCTACTGTTGAGTGAAACTTAATGTGATGAAGTGTAGAAATGACTAACTAATGGTGTGAGTGCCCAGCTCTCTTTTTCAGATGAGGCTTAGTGTGATATTCTCAACATGATTTCAGTGTTGCAGTGCCCAATTCAGCAATAAATAAATAAATAAATAAATAGAGGTTATTTAAAGGAGCAACATCCAGCACAACAGTCTGTACAGGCATTTGATGTACATATGGTGTATGATACTTCTGTGCACAGGAGGTCTCTAGGTGAAAGTCAGGCATGCTGGAACATCAGCAGTTAGGTCCTCCCTGCATAAAAACCCTTCTGCCCCTGAAAGCCTGTTTCCCTTGACTGAACTTACCTGTTGCACTGAAAAGCATTTCTGAGCCTGAGCACTGTATAAAACCATTAGCCTGAAAGCTACTAAAGGCCAGTTCCATACAGGAGCAGAAGCAGGAGCACAGTCTGCCTTTGGGGAGCAGGCAACTCCATGCTGAACTCAAGGTGACACCAGGGCTCTCTGTGTGTGGGTGTCGTGGGGATTGGCACCCCAAAGTGGATTCCCCCCACCAAAACAGCATGCTGAGGAAGAAAACACTTCCAATAATGCAGACTGTAACACTGAAGACAGACCTGTGTTTTGCACCCTTCGCCTCTTTTTATGGTTTAGGAAATGAGCCCTGGACATATGTTTAGTAACAAGGACCAGAGCTCAGCGCTGTCCAGCTCTCAGAGGATGGCAGGTTTCAGAAAGAGGTTTGTTCTTAGATTGTTACTACTTACAAGACCCGGGCTCTCAGAACTTGGATTCCTTTCAGCAGAGTGGTCCAGCTTCACCGAAAGGACTGGAAAAGGTACACATCCTAGCCATGTGCTTAGGGGATTATCCCAGAAAGTGGGACTAGGGAGCCTGAACCTCTCCAGACTGAGGTGTCTTCCAGTTCCTGGGACAGTATTCTGGATTACTGCACCAAGGGTCACTCTTCCCTGCACTACTCACAGCCACCCTGCCTTGTGCAGAGGGCAATGCTGTGCCAGTGTTGGACAGAGTTCAGGTTCTTCCAGGCAGGCAGGCACCGTGGGGTGCTTCCTCCCTCCCACAGATGACAGAAGACCTGGTACCTCAGCCTGGAGCCTGTAGAGCTTCTGAGTCTGTGGAAGAACCTCGTGTTTGTGTTATCTGAGACGGGGTAAGGCTGTCTCGCCTATCTCTGGCTGTTTGCACTACAGACATCTACACCAGAGCTAGTCACTCAAGGCACTCCTGAATATAGGCAATGGAGAGAATCAGACCATTACAAGGTTCTTCATCCAGGAGTTATAATAGCCAACCAAGAGATCCTGTTATATATATATATATGTACAATGTTTTATGCAATCAAGAATTTATAAAAACACCAAATAAAATCCTTCTTCTCTTGGAGTTAAGTTCTTTTGTTGACTTCCTAGGGATCATTTCCAGTAATAATGACTCCCAAGGCATGCTCCTGCAAGACACTGAGGAATATGATCTGCACTTGATGCTCTTTCAGTCTACCACAAAAATAACAGGGATCCTCAGGATCCTCGATGTAAAGAGGTGTTTAATTGCTCTTTTTGAATGGAGGCCAAAACATTCAGGTGATTCCACTGGCTAGGATTATTTATTTTATAGCTTCATATGCAGAAGCACTGGGGAGTTTTACATTAAACGTTGTCGCAGGACAGTGACTCAAGTTCTTCTTGCCTTGACTCCTCTCACTTTCACATACAAAAACTGAATCAACTGTCAGTCTTTGTCAGCTGCTGGACTTGATTCTCACCATGAGCCTACAGGTAAACAGGAAGGAGTTTCAGTCTCACAACCTCAAAGCATGCAAAATATATTGAATTAGATCTCCTAAAAACTAATGAGATTTAGTTTACTTCCTAGGTGGCTATGTTTTTAACAACAATCCTCTTTCAGGTCAAATATAACAGGTGAGAAATAGAGCTTTTTTTTTTCCACTTCTTGATCCTTAAGGCTACAGCTATTTAAAATTTTGCAACTTTTATTTACTACCATTTTGAAAGAACTTTTCCCTCTAGAACTGGGGAAAGGAATTTTTAGAACAAAAAAATCAAAATTAAATACCTTTGATAAAAAAATATGAAATTTGACAGTCTTGGAGTATTATGTGATATAATGATTATAGGCAGTAATTAATGCTGCTGTACAACATACTATGATATATTAGTATACTATGGTATATTATACCATAATATAATGAAAAGAAAGCTACTTAATAATTATTATAACTGTTGTTGTTATTGCTATTATTATTGTTATCACTCCTCCTCCTCAGTGTATCTCCAGAGCAGAGATCTTCCCCTAGGGTATGTCTGCACCAACCTTCACGGTGACCTGAATGTGGCTTTGACTCCTGGTGCCTGGAGGAAACAGATGCAGATGGAGATCTTATTTGCATGAGGCCCTGAGGGCACCCCAGCCTCAGAACATGGCAACACCTTGCATAAAATAGAGGAAAATAAAAATGGTCTTGGGAAGCTGCACTAAGGCTAGATGTGGTTATTTATTAAAAAAAAATCCGGGAAAAAAGAGAGGGAGAGTGATGACAAATGGCAGAGGGGAGTGAGTATAATGTGTGGTAGGGAGAAGTAGGGGAGCATGAAAAAGGGGAAAGAGCCCTTAGGTAGGAGGAGGTGGGAAGTAGGCTCATCAGATGCACTGTGGCATGCATCAAAGTGCAAGAGTAGATGCAGAATTTGTCTTTCTTGCTCTATGGTGTAGAAAATATTGCACTACTCTCTTTGCAGAATGAATCTGCAATATGGTGAATGGTGACTGTTCCTGGGAGGGAGGTGATGCTTGGATCGAGAACCAAAAAGTGCCTCAGTTTCCTGCAGCTGAAACTAAAGCCCACTTTGTGAAGCACCAGAACTCTGCTCCAGGTCTGTGGCTGCCACCTCACAGCATCCCTGTGAATCTAGCACTGACATTTTAAAAAATAAATTCCCAAATAAAAAGATGTGTTTGGACTGAAAACAAATTTTTTATCAGCACAAAATAAACGATGCATTTCTTGATTCACAGAAAAGTCTTGACATTTTTATCCCCAATCCTCAGCATGCCAGGTTTTTTAAGGTTTTTGACCACCACTGCCATTGCAGTTTTGATCAGTCCTCCATTGCAGACTGCAGTGAAGTGAAGCAGTACACAATCTCACTCTGAAGACAGCACAGCACAAAGTGGTTAGAGCCTTAGCTTGGATTGACTCAGCTTCAAGACTACTAATAACTGCCTTTGAAATCGTTTAGAAAATTGCATGCTTGCTGACTGATTGCTGGTCTGACTTACCCCACTAGGCAGATTTCAGTTTGATAATCCTGATAGTCAGTTAAACTTTAAAAGAGACTTCATGTTATTATTTCTGTTTCAGGGTATGATCCCCACATATATGGGTCTCCCTTAAGTTTCCCAGACAGTGTAAAGGGGTCATTAAATAGGCAAACAAAAAAACCAACTCCAAAACAAACAGAACAAAACAAAACAAACAAACAAACAAACAAAAAACCAAAAAAACAAACCCAAAAAAAACCCCAGGGATCGGAATTTCTTTCTTTGTATTTAATTATTGGAGGTATTTTTCCACCTGTCATATAAAGTTCAATTCTGTTTCACATTTGTCTTCTTCAAAGACACGTTTAAATTTCAGCCTAAGGACTGAACTCAAGGGTGGGAGGAGGCACGATGCAGACCTTGGTCCATTGTGTTACTGGTTTTTGCAGAGGGAACTTCTCCTAGACAGAGACAAGCAGCGTGATCAAAAGCTCATGTAACTTGTGTTGGAGGAAAATGCACTCACTTGTTGCCCTTCTCCAGGCATCTGCATGCGCTGGACCCCAAGATTAGACAGACATGATGCTCTTTGCTGACACGGCCACACACCCATTTCTCTGAAGCCCTCCTAAAGAGTTGGTCAGCTCAAGAAACAAATCTCTATGGTTCTGCAGAAGGCAGTGGTCTGGTGGTGCCTCTACACTCTTACGGTTGAAGCAATTGATTGTTACCCCCCCAGAACTGAAGTCTGTCTTGGTTCTCTGCCCCAGAGTTCCTACGAGATGCTACTAAGACTACTTCAACCACAGTTTCCCAAAGTGGACGTATTCTTGGGTCTAACTTTCTGGGAGCACACCTTGAAACATCTGGACACTGACCAATGAAGTCATCAGGGGCAAGGCTTTCATTAAAAACTGCGTTACCAGGGACATACAGGTTCCAGCAGACTTCTACTGGTGGTCATCAAGTTTCTGTGATTACCTTAGCCACAAGCAAGGCTTGTTTCTGCCAGACCTCAGCCAATCCAGACATTTGAGTGACTGGTGAGCGAACTGACAGGAAATCAATGTTTCACATCTGCCTGTTCCCTGATTAACCGAGCTCATGGATATATCATGGAATGGCTTGGGTTGGAATCCAACCCCAAATGAAGGCTGTGCAAGTGGGAAAACCTTTCTTCAGGCTGCCCAGCTTCCAAGCTCCTTGTAACCATGCTGTCTAACTTTTGGACAAAACAGGCAGGAAAACGGCCAGCTCCTGCAAAACTCAACACACTCATGGAAGCTAAGTATTTTTCAGTGGTTAAAAATAAGAGCTTTTTAATGCATTGGATTTGTTTTTGCTTTTTGTTTTTAACAACTGAAGTTTTTCAGTTTTGTTTTGCACCGATTTGGAAAGTGTTTTGGTTTTTTTGTTTTGCTGCCCAGATATAGGATATGACAAATTGGAATATGTCAAGTAGGTGTTTCGGAGCAGGCATCAGCTCTAGGGAAGCGGGTGCTGAAGAACAAAGCCATGGATGTCTCATACAGGATGATGGGATCACCATAGATGTTTATGTTGGGTTTTTTTCCCTCTGTCCCCTGCTTGCTGCTGGGAAAATATATTCACCCATGTTTACAGCAGATGCTGTAAAATCTTGACTGCCACCAAAAATTCCTTGAAGACACATTTCCTTCTACCCACAACACTGGTAGGTGCAAAAAACAAGCCTGCCTACTGAACAAGAAGGGAACACAAAAGGTGAAAGAGTTATCAGCTCTTCCACAGTGATTCCACAAGCTGTGACAGGGGGACCATCATCCAGGCCTTTAAGAGGATTTAGAATTAGGCCCACCTGGGAGGTGGGAGAACCTCTTTCTTTAAAAAAAAAAAAAAAAAAAAAATGTATAAAGGGTGTTTTTCAGATGTTATGTAAGACATCCTATTTGTCTCTAACTTCTCACTGATTACAGGAAGGAAGCACTCCACCCAGTTTCTTAATTTATCATGCACCGTTGCTTAAAGGTGTCATCCATGTCTTAACAGAAATCTGTTTTTTCCCCTTGTTTTTAAGAGAATGAAAAGTGGGGTGGGAGGCAGATGATCTTACTGCTCATTAATTATTAATTTTGTTAGTTACACCCAGAAAAGCTTTTGATTTTTCCAGCTGCACATTTGCTTAGAAATCCTTTCAGCAAGATACAAGAGGATTTAGTGTTATTTCTTGCAGAAAGGAAATGGCATGTCTGTGAGAGAGAAGTTAGGAGGTATATTTTTTCAAAAGTATCTGTATTGCAGCTCAAATCAGAAACTTGGATCTTAGTGCCATGACAGAAGCATCAGTCAGTACTTTCAATCTCACAATTATTCCTGTGGACCATCAGATAAAAACCAAGTGAGGGTAAAAACCAAGTGGGAGTAAAACCACTGCAGTTCCTGTAATGATTCCATGCTTACTGCCATCCTCATGGGGCTAGAGCTTTCTTCCCTACACCCTCATTGCTTTTGCTTGCGAAGCTGTGCATGCAAAATGCTCCCACTCAGGGCAGGGAAGGTACTTTGGGGTTACCCAATGAAGATCCCGGTTCATGCATGGGTCTTGGGATGCTGAGGGGGCAGCTAAGAGGGATTGCAAGGGCGGCAGCTCCTCTGGACATGTAGTGAGCATCAAGGGCAGCGGAGAGGGGAAAGAAGCAAGGAATGAAGCAGGATTGCTCAGGAAACTTTTATAGGAGAGCGCAGGCAGCTGGGGAGTGGAGCCTTCCAGGGTGTTTGTCATGGCAGGTGTCTTCTCAGCTGCAGCTTTCCAGAGGAGCAGCAGCCTCACATGCAAACCTGCTGGCTTGGATGCCCACAGCACTTCAGCTGTGGCACAATGCAGGGTCCCACAGGGTGCAGCTGAGTCCCACAGAGCCACTTTTGTGTCTGGTGCTTCTTGGCAGCGGACACAGACCTAGGGCCAAACTTTGGGCAGCAAGTTACCGGAGGGAGGAGAAATGGATAGCATGTGCTTGATTTTCTGCTGAGCTGTGCTTTGCCATATCTTTCAGATACTGGCAGCTACATAACAGGATGGGCCATGCTGGTAAACGGCTGATAAAACACCGACATCATTAGAAAATGTACGTGCAATGCGTTAACACAGAATGCATCAACAACGCAAATACTGATTGCAAAGAGGAAACCAAATTTACATAGACAGGTTAAAGATAATCCACAGATCCTTTTGTCATTCAGATTTTAACTGAAGGCTCTGTCAAGTCATCTGTACTTGCCCTTGACCCAGGCAACAATGAGTTTTGCACTCAGTCCAGATATTTCTTTGCTGCATGACTAAATGTTTATTGTATTGTCTTCAGTCATTTCCTTTAACAATGTGAACGGGAAAGAAGTTTTAGAATAATTTTTTTAAGCCCAAGAAATGTAGTCCAGCAGGGTGCAGGACCCCTGCACTAACATATACATTTCATTTCTAATTCAGAGACATTCATATGCTGGAGTATTCTGATACCAAGGAAGATCAATTCTTTTTTTTCTATTAACACTGAGTGTATATCCAGTGCCAATAATTGTCTCCCAAAGAAGTTGCAATCATGTTCTGGCAGAAAGCAGCATACACGCTTCTGTGGTTTTTGCAATGTGAGCTCTACAATAGCAGTCTACAATACAATTCAGGTCCTAAATAAAACTGTAACATGTATCTACTCCAGATGAAATATATTTTCAGTTCTGCAATTATTCTCTCAGGAAGTTCTTGGCATATCTTCATTTCCATTGCATGTCTCAGGAATCCATCTGCAGATCTTCAGTTGTGCCTGCTGTGGAAAATCTTTGCAGCACAATAATAAACAATGGGATCAAAGCGGAGACTGTTTAATGCCAGCAAATGCTTATGTAACCCCAAACAAACTCTTCAGTTTGTCAATACAGGCAAACTGGATTAGTGTTATCACTGGATCGAGCACATAGCACATCATAAAAATCTCACACAAAACAAACTCAAAAGCACTAGTGTGCTTTTTGGTTTCCCCAAATTGTGTACGAGGGAATGTAAGAAGTATTCAGAAAGAATTTTTTGAATAATTGCGATGCCATTGCTAGTGAGGGGGCAGAAAGCACAGAAAGACCCGTGAGCCAAAGCAGCATCTCTAAGGTAAGCAGGAAAACAGAGGAAAACACATCAAAGTGAGCTGCTGACTGCACTCCTGAGCTGAAAAGTGTGGTGTGTCTTCCTAAGTGGAAGAGCTGAAGAAGATGCACACCAGAGGAGCAGTCCTGAACATCTCAATCATTTGCAGCATTGAGTGACCAGTTCCTGGGCAGTTGTGTGTGGCCTGAGATGGAGCTCCGCCTCTTCCTCCAGAAGCCACAGGGGCCCAAGAGGTAGCTGTTTCCTGGAGATGGCAGGCAACATAGACTCTTCTGCTGTACAGTGAAGCACTGCTAGTCAGGTTAAAAGGGAATTTCACAGAGAGAGCCCAAGGCATCCAGCAGGTACAGGGGACCTGCCAGAAGCCTGGGCTGACAGGGAAACAAGCAGCAGAAGGCTGGCAGGGCAGCATTCTCTCTTAGGTATCTCCCCTGTTTTGTTAGCTAAAGCTGCAACAGTGGTAGGATGGATTTGGTGATCTCTTCTGAAATTACTCCTCTAGGTGAGAATAGAAGATTTTGATTATTTTTTTTTTTTAATGAAAGAAAGCCAACTGAGTAAAAAATAAACCAATTTTATTTCTTAATAAAATTTTCTATATGATATATTTATTATATATACTTAAGCAGCAAATTCCCTTACATGTCAGAAAGCTTTTAACTTTTTTTTGTTTTGTTTTCATCTCAGTAAATAGTACGTATTTTTATCCATTAATAAAGTTTTCTGAAAAAATTGTTTATTGCAGTGTTTAGTATGTCTCCCAGGTATACTAACGATGTAGACACTTGTACAGAACGTATCAGGAAAGGATGTTATCTTAGGTAAGCTGAATAGCTGTTCCACCACATAAATGTTTCCATTAATGTCTGTTCTCACACCCACTCAATAATTATTCCTCTCTAATGTCCCAGTCCCATCTTCTCTTGTCACCCCAGATTCACTCCAGTTGTTACTAAGAGGATTCTGGTTAGAAGGTGCTCTAGATGCTTAGGTTTCTTAAATTTAGTGGGATTTAAGCCTATGGGTTTTTTGGATAATGCATATTGTCCCAAATGGGGACATATTGTCCCAAACAGAGTTAAAAAACCTGGTGTTTTACACAGGAAGGGGATGTCCTTCGTCGGTCCTGGTTTGTAGCCCCAGGCACCAGTGCTGCAGGCAGCACTGCAAGGTGCCTTTCCCCCTCTCTCCCACCCTTGACCAGAACATTTGCAGCTTGCAAAATGGAGTGGTGGTGGGGGAAACACACAGCCTCAGTACCAACCTATTCTCAGGTCTTTCCAGTTAATGTGCTGGTGGAGAAGCACTGGCTAACACAGCTGGTAGGAAAGTCTTCACAAGGACTCACCTTGCTTTGTGCTAGAGGTGGGCATTCATCCTGAAGGACAACCTTGGCTTTTAGCCCACCCAGCCACTCATCTTCAGAGAGTGGCTCAGCCTCACTGATTCCCAACACCCCTGTGAAAGTGGGGTGGTCACTGCTTGCTTCTCCCCACCTCACAGCCTGCCATGACAGTAACCAGAGGAGAGGGGTGGGAGGAATTTGGAGTCGACTTCCTGTCGTAAATGCAGTAAGGGTCCCACACCCCCCACCCCCCCCCCCTTGATTTTCTTCTTGTGTGTTATGTGGGGTTTCACTTTTTTGTCCTTCCTCCCCCAAGGACCCACTCACCACCTCAGAAAATCTCATTTTGCACCTGCCACAGCTCCTGCTGTTGCAGTTAGTGAGGTGTGAAGCGAGCCTCTGGCCAGCATGAGAGGAAACAGGTAACAGTGCCTCCTGGTGACTTCTGCCATGATGCCAAGCCTCTGAAGCGACCCTCAATTATTTGGCGAGCACCGAAATCCTTCTGCAGATTGTGTGCTGTCTCACACAAATATTACAGCCCTGATAACAGCATCCAAATGCCAGCTTGACTGTCCTGACCCCTTCACTGAAGGCAAGGGAGCAGGTCATCAAGCGGGGCTCGCAGCTCCTTCACAGGCAGCAGGTGTGGGAGCATTTAGTGTAGCTGCAGTAAAATACACCCATAAGGGAGCAAATGAGTCTGAAGACGTTTGGAGGGAGGCATATTTTTGTAGTTCTAATGGAGACACTGAAAGCAGCTACAGCTGTCCCAGCTGAGGTGGCCAACCTGCTGGACTGCTATGAGCAGCTTCTTTTCCTACATGGCCTGGACTCCTTTGGAGAAGCTGGATTGAGTGGCAGAAAAACAAGCGTGTTTCGCTGACTCAGACTAAAAATTTAGTCCAAAAGCGTCTGCAGCAGCAATTTTCTTTGCCCTCACTGACTAATTCAGCATTGAAGAAACTCCTAAAAATCAGCAAGGAACCAAATGAGAAAAGGGAAAATTGTAATATATAATCCATATATAATTAATTTCCAGGAATTCCTTGTTTCCTATGCAATCTGGAACTACGGCTTTGTGAAAAGGCACCTTCTAGGACCTGAAATAAACTTTTCTCTGGGTTTGATTTCTTTTTCCCCATTTAATTTTGAAGTACCTTTGACCTGAAGGCCTTGGTGGGAAATTTAAGGATTTTGATTTTGTACTTAGGGTGGCAGCTAGACAGTAATTAGATTTTCAAGTCTCTGAGCACATCTAAGCCTCCAGAAGATGAAAATATTTTGTGTTTCCTCAGTTTCCACAGCATGAACCTATTTTTACTGGACTTCCTATCCTGTAGATTCCTCCTGTTCCACCTCAGCTATGGGGGATATTATTCACCTTCCTTGTCGACTCTCACACAGATAGAGGAGGGGCAGCCTCAGCTTTTATTATTATGTAGTAACCTGTCTGTAATTTCTGATTCTAGAAACATAGCTGCAAATGTGAGAGGCTGAGTCTTTAACAAGCTGGTGGTTGGGGATGATAAGGGATACTTCCTGGAGGCTTCAGCTCCATCTATTGTTTTTCATAACAATGGGGGAAAATGAAATGTGTTCTCTAAATCAGCAATTTTATGACACAGTTAGTTTGCATTCCCTAACGAGGAAGCATTAGGGAATACTAAAGCTTACAAAGGAGAAAGAATTTGAGCAAACAGGATGAAAAATAAGGCGATTACATCAGTAATTGCAACTCTTTGAACTACACTGAATGCAGTTAAATGTAATCATTCAGTAGGCCAGTTTTCTTCATCACACATGTAGAAGCCTCGAATGTCACCACTTTTGTCCCCTGTACAAAGGCATGCACCATCGTGAGCATGAAACCCTGGAACCTTGAAGGAAGATCCTCCTTCACTGCAAAAGTTCCTGGATCCCCCCATTCGAGATGAGCTGTGCAGTCCCTTCCCTGACAGCACCAGCTGGCCCTGCAAACATCCTCCTGCTCCTGCCAGAACAAGGCAGGAGAAAACAATTGCTGTCTCAGGGACGGGAAAAGAAGCAGCAGGAGGGACAGCCAGCCCAGCCCCTACTCCAAGCGCCTGCAACACTTCTCTCTTTGTAACTTATGCCAGATTTGCTGATTTCAAAGTCTTATCGCCCCTCTCCCCAGTTTCCTTCCCTTCAGCAGGCTCTGGCTGGATGCAAAGCAAGGTTCTGTTCTGGGAAATACATTTTCAAACTGCTGCAGGGCACGTACTGCCCCACTGACCTTATGCAAAACTGAAGTGTGCTTCTCCCAGGGCAGCTGGAGACTGCTACCCAAGGAGCCTGAAAAATCTTCAAGGACCTGTCTGGCATTGCCTTTGACTGTCGGGTGCAACAGAAACTAGGGAGCTTTGACCACTGGCAGGGACCTGCTACCTCTTGGCCAAAGCCTAGACACAGGTTATCACTGAACTGCATCTGTGCAGGAGCAATTGCAGCCCAAACATTCCCGTTGTCCTCCACTGCCACTGTTACTTTGCTTGAGTCAGACTTGGGTTTGTTGTACAAAATGCTCAGATTAACAATGAACAATTTCTCTTAGGCTCAGCTATATTTTGTAGCTACCTTCTCCCTTGTCTTGTTAGCTAAAGTACCATTTTCTTTTCATCTTCCTCTACCCTGTCAAGCCAGATAAGTGTGAGTTTAAAGCTCAAATGCTAATCAACTGATACTGCAACAGTTTTCTGGATAAGAATCACATTAGCTGTGTAAAAGCTGTTGGCTGAATTTCTGTCCTTGAAGGGAGGCATTGCCCGGAGGGCAGTCTGTCTCATCTCTCTGAAATAACTGTCCTGGAATAAAAGGAAATCTCTTTCTAGAAGTACCCATCTCTTCCCAGCTGACAAGATTAACCCAGACACCTATATTTTAGACTGTTTAATATACAGGAGCTGAATCCCATCCTTTGTGACTTACTCCAGAAAGGCAAGTCTTAACTCCTGAGTATTTTAACGAGTTAAACTCATTACTGCCATTGATGAACATATATTCAGCAGGTATCTTCCCAAATCTTGCCTTGGTATACTCAGGATATTAAACTTCTAAATTATTTTAGAGTGAAGCTTCGATGAAATCTGAAAACAGATTATTATAAAAGTGATTTTCTCCCCTCCCTCCCCATTTCTCATAAAGAGACATAACCATTTCATATCTGTGGGTGCACAGGTTAGAACAATTGAAAACATGAGTCTGAGTTAGTACCAGTTGGTGCAACTGATGCTCTAGCAGATTAACTTTAGGGTATTGTTAACTATGCATTAAGCTAATACAAATTTAACAAGGCAGAATTAGAGCATGGGACCGGAAAATAATACTGTACTTTTATTCCTTAACATTTTTAACTGGAGGTCCTACTGCCAGCCTCATGCATCTAGAAATCCTAAATGTAAGAAATACTAAGATTGTTTTAAAAATCAGAATATTTCTTAAATGCTTGCTTTATGAGTTGTCATTCACTGAGATTCATATCTTCAAACTTTTTTCTGCTACTATGGGGATGAAAAACTTTCTCTTAAGAGCAAAAAAAGGGGAAGAAGAAACTTCAAATTGTAATTCAAAGGTACCAATTGCTGCCATTTAAAAAGGATCTGAGGTGGTCTGGAGTTGAACCTAAACTGGTTCCATTTATTCACAAAAAATTTCCTTCCAGGGAAAAGAGAGAAATTCAGCATCATCAGCCATTTTGAATATGACCAGGTAGAAGAATCCTGGGCAGCTGCACTAACACAGGAGTCACGCTACTTGTGCAAGATGCAGATGAATCCTTCTCTGAAGGATGTTTTTGTAGCTGCAGCATGGAGATATATGCTGCTAGCTAAATGTTTCCAGATCAACAGGAAAAACCAAAAGGAAGGTGAGCATTTATTCCATGTAAAATGACATTTTTAAAGGTAGTTTGGAATGTCAAACTTGTGGAAACCAGGAGATAATAGCATGAAAACCACTCTCCCTCTGCACAAACATTGTGAGAAGGTTTGCTCTTTAACCACATAACCATATTCCCCCTTTTCCCTTGTGCACTTGCTTCTCTCAGAGGGTGGCTATTACTAGGCTACCTTGGCTTTACTTGTCTGTATGGATGTAAAGGACTACTAATGCCAATCATGTATGATATAAACCCAGGTTTTGTTGACACTGCTCATTCAAGCAGGAGCTGGGTTTATGCACTCCCAGCCCCACAACCCCATTTCTTTTGTATCTGTGTGTTAGCCAAGCCACAGTTCTGCCCCGGGATTTATGGGTAACCAGACTCCAACATTTGCAAGGGGATGGTCTTGGAGTACACTTGACTTCACCTGTGTCCTGTTCTTTCTGAAACCCAGAGAAGAGAGGGACCCTCAGATAAAGGTCTGGGGACTCAGCTACACCTGTGCCTGGCCATGGGATGGGGTGTGGGTGCATCTGGTCTGGAGAGCAAGTCCAACTGTAGGCAAAATGCAAAAAACTCGTCCAGCATTTGGCATCACTCATGTAGGATTTGGAACCTGTAGTGATGCGTAGCTACCCACCAGGTGGTGCCATGCAAGGGCAAGAGTTACTGTCACTGGTTTATAGTGGTGGCTCCAGCAGAGATTTTTCACTTCTCCAAACTCTGTGGAAATCTTAGTTATTCTACATATAAGCATTCTTTTAGTGATGTAGTAAAAATCAACCCTAGGAGGTAATTACTGTAACCGTGTTGCTACACTGCTCTTTGGAGTTGTATCCTATTTTTCAAGAATCAATGTAGAGTAAACATGAAAGAAAGAACAAGAAAGAAACTATTAATATAATTAATACATTTTTTGACATTAACTTCATTGACTTTTCTTCCCTTCAGTGTCAAAGAGTGTGTATTCAGTTCTGAAACAAAAGTTTCAGCTGATGTTTCAGTGTTGAAAAGATTGTGCTTATCAGCAATGGGCAGAAAATCTGGTGTTATAATAATGAAAAAGTTTTGGATGTTGGACAACAGATATTGAGGCTGACAGCACACAGGTTGGAATGACACTGTGTTCATCTGCTGTCTTAGAGTGGGAGGTGGGCTCTGACATCTAGTAATTCTTTTCCACTTTCCCTCACAGTTACTTTTGCTGGAATGCCCTTTCCCACACACATATCTTAACAATCTATTTTAGATGGTAGGAAACTCAAAAGAAGGTTATGTTCATCCCTTAGCCTTCCATCTCCTTCCTGAACCCCCTATGAAGGACAATTTACTCATCTATACCAAGCATTTGACTTCCTTTTGTCCCTTTTCCATTTGACTCATTCCTGCCAAGGTATCTATTGTGTCTGACTTCTACTTCTGAATAAAGCTCATCTGCAGGGCTGAGAAGCTACAAGCAGCAGGAAAAACTGGCACTTTTGGAGGCAGGAGATAAATAATGCAGTATAAGCAGAAGGTGAGAAGGGATTCTCCATTTATCCCACTTTTGGGGTGTTTGGTGCTTTGATGCAAGTGAAAGAAAGAGAACTGGGAAAAACTTGCTGAGTCCTCACAGCTTTGTCCAGATAACCTTGAAGTATAATTTTAAAAGCTTTTAAAAAAACTACATGAAAAATCTTAAAGCCCAAGAGACAATGGTCCAAATACAGTTATCAAAGTACAATATGGCCCAATGAACAGCTTCAAAGTGATCCAGTCCTGTTCACAAATGCTACACAGAGTCAATCACCGTGCAAGGCATAGAGATAGCATGAATGTAGCCATTTGAAAGTAGGATCCTAAAATGCCCAAGTAAGGGGTGACAGAGTTTCCAGATGCTGAAAGCAAAACACCTGCATCCCTCTCAGAGCTCCTGGAACACACTCCCAGGTCTGGGGCTCAGCACAGATGTCTTGGCTTCATGTTAGAAGAGATCCTTGGATGAAGGTGTCTGAGATTTGAGGACAGATTAAGTGCCCTCATCTCAGCCAGACAGAGAGCTGCCTCGGGTTGAGTGGGGTCAGAGCAAGAGGGATGCTGCTGAGTCAGTTTTTGATTCCTGAGGCTGAGGCAGTGTCACCTGCTGAAAAGCCCCGTTGTTTATTACCAGGGAACTGCTGCCGAGATAGGGCAGGAAGAACATGTTTAATGCCGTGACTTTAATGTGTGACTGAAACGGCAAGTTTCTCACCCCCATATCAAGGGTTGTAATTGAAAGCTCATTCCCATGTTACTATTCTTGTGACAGTAATGAGGCACCTGAAGCACCTCTGAAGAAAAAGACTTTTTTTCTCTGACTCAGACCAGGTGCCCTAAATCTTTTCATCTTAATGCTGTGGCTTCATGCTGATTTTATGCTGAACTTTAACCACATAAATATAACACAAGGCAAAAAAGAGCATCTGTATTTTCTTTTTCTAGGCGTTCATCACTAGTAGGGACCATGAGGGGTTTTTCAGCTGTTTCACAAATATATTTTCAAAAATGGACTTTGCATCACTTGCATGAGAAGGCAGGAAAAAAAGGAAGCACTGAATTGCGAAATATTCATCGCTTTCCTTTTCCCTTCCTTGTGTTTTAGCAATGGGGTCCTTGACCTCTACAGTTAGCTCACATCTTGTCTATAAATTACAGCCAGGATCTTGATTTACTACCAAGTCAGTTCAACATCCAACAATTAAAAACTTTAAGCCATCCTTATCTCTGAGCAGCTTCACTGGCGCAGAAGCTATTTCAAGCAAGGACACATAACAATTTGTCAAGCTCAAGGTTCAATCTATTTATTTAAACCATGTACATAGAAAAGTTAGTTTCCACTGCATGTACATACATGAGGTAACAGAAAGTTAAAACTATTGGCTTACATTTTGTAGCATGTCTGGGTCACATTCTCAATCCATAAATGAAACTACACTTACACTGCCAACAAAGGTCTGTTTTCTCCACAGGAGAAAATCTGTAGAGATCTGAAGGATCTCACCAGAAACCAGACGCTGTTAATTTTTATTTTTTTGTACCCAACTGATGCTAAACCCATCTCCCTGTGGAGCACTGCCAAAAGTAAAAGCCATTCAAAGGGAGTCAGCCAGACTATACAGCCCTCTTCCTCAAATCCATTAAGACTTTTATATTGAGATGCTTTTGGCAAGGCAGCTGTAACTGCACAGAAGAATTAGTCCAAATCACATCCCTGCACTTGTGTGTGAATGGTGAGGTAGTGATAAATAAAGGAAAAAGGCCTCTGATGAGAGCTCATCCTTGGCTGAGAAGTGAAAAAGCTCTGTATTGTTCAGATGAGATCTTTTACCTGTGTGTAACTTGAGCTACACCACTGCCTGAGAAGACACTTTAGTATCTTAACACAAGTGATATGAAGCTCATTTGCATACTTATGTCAGTAATATCCTTAGCAATATATTTAGTGCAGTGAAGTATCAAGTAGCATATTGAAGCTTCATACTAAAATACAAATAAGCTCTATTGTTATCAACTAACATTTCCTATTATGGTCTAACCACTGCCTGTAGGGAGAGAGATACTTCAAAATTGTCTGCCTTTATCCCCTCCTGATAGCAGTAAATCCATACCATGCTACAAAAAGTCATTATCTTTGCGGGTCTGTGAAGCCAATGCAAATAAGGGTGATGTTCTCAACATTCAAGGCTTTTACCTGCTGCAATCCATCCTGCCTCATTACAGCTATAAACTCTTCTCCCTCTTCTCTACCATGAAAGTATATTTTTATGTTCTGTTCTGAAAAGTTCAGCTACAGTCACAAGAGAACAATGTGCTTCCTAAAAAAGATGTGCAGAAATCAACTTTTTTTTGTTATAAGGAACAAAATGGTGAGCAGCAGAGTGAGCCTCATTCCAGAGATGATCAGAAAGTTCTGAGGTTTCTGGGAAGTGCAAGCATTTTCAAGATTTTAGTTTGGTCTGAGTCAGAACAAAACTATATACACACGGAGTTGGTTTTTTTTCTTTTTTTTTTCTTTTCTTTCTTTTTTTTTTTTTTTAATTTCTCAAAAAACAAAGATTCCAAGAAATTATGATGTTTCCTCAGACAGGACACAGCTTGGGTGTTGTCCCTGTTCCAGGAGGTTGATATTTCTGACAGCTTCATGTTTCTTTGGTGCACCAAACCCTCAAGGATTTTATTGATTTACTGAGTACGTCCACTGCCTGCTGCATAGACAAATGACTTAAAGTCTCTGCTCTGAGCTCAGGGTCCTCAGGCCATGGCCACACTGGCCCTTGTCTTACCCTAAAGCTTTTTCACACTGCTGACCCCACACTCCATGACCCTGACTGACACAGGTAGGACCCAGTGACTTTTTGATAATGCAGTATGTTTCCAGGAAAGCACTTTAGGTTAAAAACCAGCATTGCTCAGTGATACTTGCAGGAAAAATTCAGACCAGCTCTGCCACTGAGCTCCCATTTTCCAAAGCCCCAAGTGCAGCTTCTGGCTCTGCCACCCACCTTTACCCACTCTTTGGGGCTGAGCTGCTCCCTGCTCAGGCCAGCCCTGCTGCAGCCCAGCTGGATAACCTGGGATGACATTGCTGGGAATGAGACAGGGCAGAAAGAGGTGGGAATTTCACAGAGGCAGATTTACATCTTCCATTTTCTTGGGAACTGTATTTGTGACCAGATCTTCACTTTGGTCCTTGCCTGAGCTACACCACAGCCATCACGCAGCCTTGTACCTGCTGATCATCACCTAATGCACACTGCTGGGCTTTTCACCAGCCTCATCACTGTGGGTTTGCGGGTAGTTGCAGGGCTCTGGTCTGGCCCTGGTCACCATCCCCAATCCCATCCCATCCCATCCCTGCTTCCTTGCTGGGTGCTGCAGGATGGACCCTGGTTGGTGAAGGCATGCCCCTGCCAGACTCACAGCCAACCTTGGCTCCTGGCTTGCTCCCATGGGGCAGCTCATGCACACAGCCCCCGTGAAATCCTTATGGGACATTGAAAGCAAAAAAAAAGTGCCCTTCTGCTTACTTTTTATCTACTCTAATTTGTGTACATACTTGGTTTTACAGGCTCCAGTAATTTACTAAATAAAAGTCAGGGCACAAAACTGAGAAAAAAACCCAACAGAATACAGCTGCTATGTGTGTGTGAAGATGCAAGCACTTGAAAGAAGAGCACAGCTGAACAGAAAATGAAGTATTTTGGACATTTCCTATTAGAAGTTGTCATTTCAGTAGAGAGGTACATCAGGCTATGATGCTGAACTCTCTCATTATCTTATCAAACAGAAGTGGAGAAGAAAAGCTGTTAAGACTTCAGGCTCTGCTTTAATCCTTTAATGGGACTTTCTACAGACAATATCAATTTCCTACAAAACATATCATTCTTCTCAAAAAGAGTCATATAGAAACCAGTGAAAACCACTGTACTTTTCCAGTGTCTCCTTGAGGTTTATCCTAATCAGTCAAGTAATTGCCCTGTGAGGAAAACAGTGGAAGGAAGACAGAAAACAGACTTTCACACTAACTGTTCCATAGCAAAAATAGAAAACACCACCAAAATCCCCACTTATGCCACGGAAAGAACTTATTGCCTAATTATAATTGATTTGCTTTACTTGAAATACTTGAAAAGCTCTGTGTATTGTCATCCTGAGTATTCAGAAGCTCTGAATGCAGTAGGGAGTATTAATTCAATAACATCTTCATCAGCTTCGCACAAACGTGCAGACACATCTTGACAGTGTCTGAAGTCACACATGCCCATCCAGGACAGTGAAAACTTTCCACAGAAAAGTCCATTTTCTCCCCACATTTACCAATTGGTCAGGGTGTGTCAATACCAGTACAGGTCACCTTGCTCCACTCCACTGTCCCTGCAGCAACCACATCTCACATACCCTTCCCTCACTCTCACCGTACCAGTTTCAATTCCCCTCTTGGTAGCTCATTGAATGCATGTGCTTGCAGCAGACCCATGAAGCACAAGTAAAATAAGCTGAGCAGCTATCTGACTTTTGGTTTTCGTTGTTACACAGTCCTCGTCCTACTCACTTCTGCTGTAGCAGGCACCTCGCCCACATTTCACACTAGCAGATCTTTGGAAAGGGATGCTGAGTACAGTATCTCTTTATGAAGCCTAAAGGGCTTCAGAAAGCAAAATTTGACATGGGCTTTTAAATTATGTAAGCAGTTCTGTAAACTTCAGCTTTTTCCTGAGATGGATATATGGACATAAAGCACTTGGCACCAGAAAACACAAGTGGAAATACACAACTGAGCAAGAGCTAAATAATAGCTAACTATTTAGCTAAATAAATTAACTAGATCAGTAGTTATAACACTGAAACCCTGTTTTCAGAAAAGAGATGTTGCCTCAAGCAGGGAAATCTTTCACACCTTTATTTAACCATGGTCAGGCCTGAATTCCATACAGACATTTTCAATAAAATATGGCTTGCTATACTACTCAGTTCAACACAGTATAACATAGTTATACAATTAAAATAGCAAAATAAAACCACATCACTTATAATCCATGGGACTTTTGGGAATTTATAAATCAAATATTTGTTTGGGGTTTTTTACTCTTTTGGCATTTGTCTCACTGACAGACAATGTAAAACCTGGATTTATCCTTGTATAACTCAGCATATAATATAAGAAATAGCAATTACAGTTTTGCAAAACAAATAAGTCTGCATAGGGTCTTATTTGTTCATATCCATTCCCTATGGCAGAATTAGTTCAATTTCTGACATGAAATGTTTATCTAATGCCTTCTTAGAAAGAATGATGGGGTCTATAATCTCCCCAGGCAATCTGTTCAAGTGACAGCTTTAAATTAGAAAAAAAGAAAAAAATTTCTAGATGTGACTCTTACTCAGTCTGGAGCCTGGGACTTATGTCTTACCCACAAGCTCCTTCCTACATAAGCCATCCAAACACTCTTCTTCTCCAAGTTAGACAAAATCAGTCTTCAAACTACAAAGACTGAACAAATACTTTCACAAAACAATCACTCCTGTCAGTCAAATAACATGTGAAAAGAGTTATTTCTGCTCCTAATGACTTTATAAATTCTTAATAAGTAAATTATTTTCTTACCTAGTTTTTTAACACACATGGAATTTCTTCAGTTTTTTCTCACTGAATGCATCTCTGCTGTAGGATGCCAATAAAAACATGTGTTATACTGTAACACCTACTTCCTCTTTTCATTTCTTTTAATCTCTGACAAAGCTATTTTAGAATATCTGCTAAAAAGGATACATATTTTTTTCCTCAATTCAAAAACCTATTTTTGGAAGATGCAGCCATTACTCATGGAGCACTGTACAGCTGTTTCACTCACCTTGTATCACCAATGCTGGGGTCACTATTAGAACGGACATATGGCTTTGCAATGCTGACATTCCAATGTATATCCACCTTCTTTTTAGAGCAAGGAAAACCACAAAGAATTTCTTAAAATATTAAGTGCAATCCAAGTAGAAGATGAACACAAGTACAAGGGAAGCAATATGTTTGTCTCCGTGTTAGCAGCCTGATCTGTCTGTCATGCACCCACGGGATTAATTTTCCATACTGGAAAAACTAGGTAACTTGTTTAATTTATGCTACTGATTTGAGATTAGCCACAAGGGTGTCCTAAACCGTACCAAGATGCCTTCTCTGCAGCTGGTCAGAGAGATATCCAGTTCAAGGTGGCTCCAATATGACACAGAGCAGCAGTCCCCAAACTTCTTTGATCATGAACACCTAACAGTAAACATTTTTGAGCACCTGTGTCAATTTATGTATGTGTACCAGTACATAAAAGGTGGCTACCAAGAAAATAGAAACTCCTTTTTTCCAAGGAGTCACATGGAAAAGACAAGGTATAATGGGTACAAGTGAATCCTGAAGAGATTCTGATTGGACTCCAGAAGAAAAATTTTCACCATGAGATAAAGATGAAATAATCATTATTTTAAAAACTTATATTTTTATTTTATGTATTAATGTTACAAAAATATTTACTTCCTGCATTGCAGTGCACACAGTGCACACTGCTTAGGGTGTGTGCACCCTGCTTTGGAGACATCTGACCTAGATGTCGCATTAGGTAATGCCAACAGGGGCCATAGGACCCTTAGCAGACTGCTGTTGTCCCTGTAAAATCCATTCCTAAGCTAAGGCTTCCTCCTAAAAAATAGCTTTTGCATCTGCTTTCCTCCTTCATTAAACCAGAGAACTTGCCTGCATTAGGAGTAGTGCCCCATTCTAATCACATCAGGTAAGAATCATTCCTGACTGACACAAATGTCTAGAATTGGGAACAGGATGTCCTCTTCAAGGTCAAGCTGGGATGCTGAAAGAAATTACCTCAGCTATTCATTTGCTCCTTAGCAGATTGATTGTTTAACATGAGCACTCCGAAGAGAGCTTCATATATTAAGTAGTAGATGATGGCAGCAATATAGATTGGGGTGATAACATAGCAGATTTCATAGCATTAGTAAAAAGTTTAAAAATTACACACATCCATGTCAACTTTGTTCATGCTAATAGGAAATACAACAACCTGGAAGCATTAGAGGTGAGAAGTCAGAAGTGAGAAGTAAGACGGGGCTTTCCAAGAACTAGAAGTCAGAAAGTGTGATGATTAAAACCAGTAGATATTCAGAGTTCTTTATATAGAATAGAAAACTCCATGTTAGTTTCAGGCGTATTGCTCCTGATAGTCTTTTACCAAATCAGAATTGTATTAACTAGGGCAAATTATTATTATGACCACAAATTTAGCAAGTATTCGTAATTGTTATCAGAGGTGATTTTTTTTGAGATATGTCCCTCTCTCTTTCATTGGGTGAGTGTCTATGCTGCAGTGCCCATACCTAGCACTCCTCAAGACTCTCTTTGAATTTCAGTCTCTCGGTTTAAGTTCCATTTGGTTCCTCTACTAGGCTGTTCTCCCATTAGTGATCTTCAAGGTGAAACTTCAGTTTTGAATATTAATATTAGTTTTCTTACTTGGTCATTATCTATATAAGCTAGTTTTTATACTATTGTTACCTATGAAGTCTTTGTGTATTGCCTGTATTTCATTACTCCTCACTTTTTTGTTTTATCCTAAGTCAGATACAGCTCTTTTCACCTGTTGCTGTGAGAGCCTAGTTACTCTGGGGCACACTGCTTGAACTCTTATGCTTTTTAGGTTCTAAATGGAGGCTGACAAAGAGAGCAACACACTCTATGTACAGAAGCCTTCCTAAAAGACACTGCTCTATACAAGCAATTTTCTTTGCTCCAGTGCAACATCAAAATTTGCAGCCGGTTTCCTGCACAAAGAAGTGGTGAGAGGGAGATGGAGAAAGAACCAGGTAAATTTTGCCTTTCTGCTCTTTCTCAGATCTACTTTAAACTAGTGCACAATTTAATTAAAGTGATCCTGAACCTGGCAGCAGTGCAGAACCCAAAGTCACATACAGAAGCATTGACCTCAATTGTTCCATATATTGTTTTGTGTATGCAAATGAAAATTTACCCAAGTACTTCTTAGAAGTAGTATCATACGGACTTAGACTTGAGCATCACACAGGCTGTAGAATATCACCCACTGATTCATGTCTTGACGTCAGTAACTGCTGACTGAGCAACAGACCTCTGAGAAAGGAATTCACATCAATTTTTGTGTACTATGCAATTTAGCCGCTAAAATCAATTTCCTTTATCTTTTAAATTCTTCAGTTTGAGCAGCAGTAAACACTATCACATTTCTGGTGCCCAAAACCTGGACTGAAAAGCAGAAACCTAACACGGCAGGTTCATAAGTGTGAACAGTTGCTTCTGTGTTAAGAATATTCTGTTTTAACTATGTTGTAAAGATGTTCCATGACGATTTCAGTGGTGGGCTTGTTTCCCTTTGGGCTGAGATGGGAAATGAGCTTAGGCTTCCCACCTCACCTGAGGAAGCCTATGAATCCTGAAGGTCCTGTGATCCTTGCACTGGAAGGATTCTAAGGAAAAAACCAACCGCTTCATCCTTGCAAGAGTAAGATTTCACCAATTGCCTTCTGCAGGGAGCTGAGGTGAAGACCCAAAATCTATAACTGACTTCAATTTTGACTAGTTTAGGCTGCTTCCAAGTGGCTTTATCTCCCTTCTTGCACAGTATGCAGGTGTGCTTATACGGACCAATGGCTTCATGCTTAAAATTAAGTATCGTCGTGCTTATTTCCTTTAGTTGGAAAGGGTTTATACAAAAGTTTCGATAGGGAGAAAAATTCAATTTCAGTCTATTGGACAAACATTTTAACTATCAAATTGCTTTCTTCTGCATATGACAGAGAGTTACTATCAGCAGTCATGTACTTGGACTTGGCAGACCTTGTGAGTTTATTTTTACAGGATGCTGCTTTACTTAAATAAAGATGTTCCTTATCTCTAAACTGACCGTTTTAGTAAGAACACACAAGAATGTCAATGAAAGACAAGCACAGCATGAAAAGGGAGTCCTGAGCTGACAGTCAGGGCAACTGCAAATGTTGGCTTAAAATTTTCCTACAAGCTTGTAGTCAGAAGAACTTGATTAAAAGGAGTCATGGTTCCCGATAAACTAGTTGAGATTACAGGAACAACATCCATCTTTGTAAATAAAGTTGGGGTGGCCCAGCTCTGCAGGGAAGGACAATAAAGTTCACTGATGTAGAATTCAAATTCTTCAAGCCCTTTTACAATGACATAATCCACAACACACAATGAGCCATATATATGTAAAATATTTAAATACACAATCGGAAGAAAAGAAGCATGAAAAAAATCCATCCCTTAGCTCAAGAAGCAAAGGCTTTCTAAAAGAGGTACCAAATGCTCTGGAATGGTAGCAAGCTTGTGAAGACAGAGAAGTATCACTGAAATCTAGTGGAGATACCAATTTATTCTACCACCTGTGTTTACCAGTAAAGGGTAAAATGGGCAACGGAAGCTACAGACAAAAGCTTCTTAGGTTCCTTGCAGCTTTGCCAAGACAGATTTATTTCCTACAAAGTCTTTTAAACAAAACAACCTGGCTGTTATCATGACTTCCCTTTTTTATAGGTTAAAGGATCTTGCAGTTGTGATATTTTCCCTTTCTAAATCACGTCCTATGACTCACAAGTAGATCTTCCTGCACTAACTTAAATAACTTTTCTCTTCCTTCAGTGCAGAGCTTGCTTCATGTGGTTATTCCATACCAAATTAGAAGAGAGACAACAATTAGACTGTAGCATGTGTAGATGAAAATGAGTTAGAATTCATTACTTCTTTTATAATTAAAAATGCTTGATTCCTTTTGTTTTCTCCCTACTTGCAGAAAACTGTCACTTTATCCTTCAAATGGAACTGTCATTATATCAAAGATTATTACTGTCCAAAGATACAAAATATAAGGCAGCCTATAATGACTTCCTTCTCCTTCTGGCTTCTCTTCCCATCACGTGTATATTATTACTGCAAACAGAATAGGAAAGTGCAGGTTAAACAGAAAACTAATGAAAAAAGTTTTATTCTGTTCAGTCATTGCAGAATCACTAGTCAGCAAAAACAGCTCACCTGCAGCAGTGTTGTGGGTCTTGCAGCCAGAATGCTGGAAACTCCCAGGATTTATGTGAGTATCTAGACATTGGCAGGATAAGTAAATCCTACACAGAGATGATGTGTCAGATTTTCGGTGGTGCAGGTCAAGACAAACTATGCTATACTTAAAGCTGATGTCACTAGAACAGAGATGTTAGCCTTATTTCTCTTTAGCTTTAAATTTTCTGCCACTGTCTGATAACACATAATTTCTTACTTGAGTTAGCTTTTACAGCACTCATATTGTTGTTCATAGTTCCGTCCCACGATATAGATGGCTAGCAATTAATGGTTGATAGGCTTCAATATATTACTGACTGCTGCAGGAATTGTTTCTTGGATATGAAATGGGTGATTTCTAATGCTCCATCATATATATCTTGCAGAAATGCCTTCATTTATTTGTCACATGGATTTTAAAAAATGTTAGATACCCATTTTATTTTTCATTTTGATCATACACTTCGAAGTAAGGAGCAAATTGAAAATACACACCCCTGCCTAGCATCTTTCAGGTCTACTCTGATCAATAAAGTCAGTAAGAAAAAGCGCTAAGATGGGCAAGTATTTTGCCCAAAGTCATATTAGAATCAGCTGCAAAACAAGGAACAGAATCAAGGCCGCTGCTTTAACCGCAGAAATGAGCAATTTAGAAAAATCCTGAGTACAGTTTCTGTGTTCTTTGGACTTGTTACAGAAAGTCATACTGAGACTGAAGATATTCGAATCAGCAACAGTAGTGCAGAAGAAATTGAAAGGAAGAGCCTTTAAAAAATCTCAACAAAGAAACAGCTTACACTATGGTTACCAAGGACCACTGTACTTATATGCAGTATTTCCTACAATATTGTCATGGTTTAACCCCAGCCAGCAGCTAAACACCACCCAGCCACCTCTTCACTCCTCCCCAGTGGCATAAGGGACAGAACTGGAAGAATAAAAATGAGAAAATTAGTGGGTTGAGATAAAGACAGTTTAATAAATAAAGCAAAAGCCACGTGCACAAGCAAAGCAGAACAAGGAATTCATTCACAACTTCCCATCAGCAGGCAAGGGCTCAGTCATCTCCAAGGCTCCATCACATGTGATGGTTAGCCGGGAAGACAAATGCTGTCATCCCAAATGTCCTCACCGTCCTCTTTCTTCCCCCAGATTTCATTGCTGAGCATGATGTCATATGGTATGGGACATCCCTTTGGTCAGTTGGGGTCAGCAGTCCCAGTTGTGCTCCCTCACAACATTTTGTGCACCCCCAGCCTACTTGAGCACAGATCCAAAACATAGCCCCATACCAGCTACTATGAAGAAAATTAACTCTATCCCAGCCAAAATCAGCACATCAGTGATAGCTTTTACACTAAATTTGGAATACAAGACATTTTTTCTTCCATTGAACATCAGCCACAGAAAGAAAGAAAGAAATTTGAGGACATGGAAAGGAAATCGAAGATAAGCTTTTCTTCTGGCAGAAAATTATGTTGCCTAATGTTGCAGACGAAGTAATACTACTGTTAAAAATCAAACAAATACATAAATAACAACAACCCCCCAAAAATAGATAACTACTAACTATATTTTAGTCATTGTGATTTAGTAGCATGTATAAGAACTATTTTATGTACAAAGGTTTGGTAGAACAGTACCTAAACTTTGCAGAATCATTTGTTATTTTCTGTTAAATGTCCTTGATGCCTTGTGACAATGTCTTTGATAACTTTCAACATCTTTATTGATGACCTGGATGAGAGGATTGAGTGTACCTTTAGTAAGTTTGCAGACAACATTAAACTGTATGGAAGTGTTGATCTGCTAGAGGGTAGAGAGGCTCTGCAAAGAGATCTAGACAGACTAGATTGATGGGCTGCGGCTAACTATATGAAGTTTAATATAGCCATGTGCCAGGTTTTACACTTTGGTCACAACAACCCCTGGCAACGCTACAGACTCGGGACAGAGTAGCTGGAGAGCTGCACATCAGAGAGGGATATGGGGGTATTGATTGACAAACAGCTGAATATGAGCCAGCAGTTGGCCCAGGTGGCCAAGAAGGCCAGCAGCATCCTGGCCTGTATTAGGAATAGTGTTGCCACTTAGGACCAGGGAAGTGATCCTGCCCCTGTACTCGGCACTGGTGAGGCTGCACCTCGACTACTGGGTTCAGTTTTGGGGCCCTCACCGCAAGAAGGACATTGAGGCACTGGAGCATGTCCAAAGAAGAGCAACAAAACTAGTGAAGGGCCTTAAGCACATGTCTTATGAGCAGCAGCTGAGGGAGCTGAGGTTGTTTAGCCTGGAGAACAGGAGGCTCAGGGGAGATCTTATTGCTTTCTATTGCTACCTGAATGGGGGTTACAGAGAGGTGGGAGTATGGATGATTAACCCAGCAACAGATGATAGAACAAGGGAAAATGGATTCAAGCTGCTCCAGGGGAGGTTTCACTTGGATATTAGGAAGAACTTCTTTGCTGAGCGGGTTGTCAGATGTTGGAGTGGGTTGCCAAGGGCAGTGGTGGAGTCTCCATCCCTGGAGGTGTTTAAAAGATGATTAGATGGAGTGCTTAGGGATATGGTTTAAGGGGTAGACTTGGTAGTGTTAAGTTGATGATTGGACTAGATGATCGTACAGGTCTTTTCCAACCTAGACATTTCTATGTCATTCTAAAATTGCCACAAACCAACTCAGAATGAAGAGTCTGCAGTTCTTTCATTTGAAAGTTGGGATGGCCAATGCTAACTCAGACCTCATAGGCAAGCAGAGCCCTCACTGTCCCTGAGCACTTGAGCAGGGGCAGGTTGGAGACAGGTCCCTTCAACTGTTGAGTGATCATCAGATAAGACAAAGTGATCAAATCTGAGGTAAATCCAGTAAGTCCTCTCTCCATCTGTCCATCTCTGGATGTTTCAAAGTGGTTTTGCACTTGGAGAAGGCCTATGCCGTCCTTCCAAGCTGTGGCTGTGATCTGCTCTGAAAGATGCTGTCTGATAGGTCACAGCATCAGATAAAAGTGTTGTAGGAAGAATCAACCATTCATGGTAACTTCTTGGAACAGGAGACAGGTTGAAGTGACCCACCTTGGTGAAATAGGATGACTCCCTTCAAGAAGTACAGATCTGCTATGGAATCCATCAACATACAAGCTACCAAGGACAGTTGGTATTGGAGAGGGGCTGCAAGAAACACTGTGGTGTTTGAGGATTCTGTTTGGTAAAAGCACTGGAGTCACAGGCCCAGGCGAACTTGCCCACATCTGTCCATACTATGGCCCACCAGCAGGTCTGGCTAATTAGGTGCTGTGTCCTCTAGCAGCTCCCATGTCCAGCTGCAGGTTGATCACAGTATCAATGCTCACAGTGATCCCATGGGAATATTCTTCAGGCTGATGGAGGCTGTGCCATCTTGATGCTGTGACAGGTGCAGGTTACTCAACATCCTGCTGAACTTCTGCAGTGAGCTCATTTTCTGCTGTGAATGCAGTCAAGTACCCCAGAAAAGTGAGAATGGTTGCACATAGGAAGTGTGCCTTTGAATCCAAGTCCTACTTCATTACAGGGCATTTAACCTGCCTTTCTGCATGTGAAAGTGAAGGCAAAGTGTGAAAAAGAGGAAGTCCAGCAGGCAAGGTGAAGGCAGGGAGAGGCTCTTCACCCCCTCCTAGCATTCCAGGTTCCAGTAGATGGTCAATGCCACTGTGAATCCTGCTCCTTCTTTGAGAAGATGCCATCACTCCTCAGCAGCAGCTTTGACCACCAGTTGGTTACACTGGCACTGCCTGGAATCTGGTTTAACTTCCTTCTTATGTGGAATCACCTATCTGTGGGAAATATATCAAAGATCCAAAAGAGAGATTAAGTGAAAGTAGTCTATAAATTTGTTATCACAAATAAGCATTTAGAAGAATCATTACTTCATGCTGTTCTCAGTAAACCGAAGTCTCAGAAGACATCTTCAGCTCATAATTTTCACCCAGTTCTCTGTAGAGCTTAAACAGAAGTTTCTTGGCAGTTACAAAATTCACCAAATGCCTACTTTTTCTATTGCAGCTTATTTTGAGAACACTTACCAGAATCTTTATTTGTCTCAAACGCAAGGCTTGAGCCAGCTGTGAGGGAACAGTAAGATTGGGGTTTCTCCATGAGGCAAGTGGAGCCACAGGTTTCCACAGCTCATGGGGCAGCACCTTCACTAGTCAGGGCACTGTCCCACAGCCCCAAAGCAAGGCCAGGCTGGTGACAAGGACAGGCTCCTCTGACTGCCTGGTGATCATCACAGAGAGCTGAGGTGCCAAGCCCAGTCCAAGGTCAATCCAGGAATCCAGTCAGCCAGTCAGGACTACCTATACCATGACTCAGATGTGGCCCTTGGGCAGAGGATCATCCAGAGTGTGACCCATGTGATGCTGGTCAGGGCAGTTAAGGACTGCTTGAATGCTCCAGGCCCTTGAAAAAGACCATCTGCATTTTGCAAATTCCTATCTAAGGTTTTTTACTTGATGGTCAAAGCTGCATCACATTTCTTCAGAGTCTTCACGGCAGCCTTTTATATAGACAGCATTGCTGATGGCTTCTCATGAGAAAATACAATCATTAGACAGACCAAAATATGTGAAAGAAGCCTTGCCCTAAACTGAATCTCCAAGTTCTCCTACAAACCTTGGCTGAGTGTATCCTAACCCCTGTAAATTGATTACAAGACAACTCAGAGACTCACTTGTATGAATTGTCACTCATCCACGTTCTCCTCCTGAAAAATAGGTGATAATGCTGTAGCTGCCTTCCCCAAAACTCCGTCCACTCTCAGCATATGTAGCCTCAGTTATCACTTATTTCTTCCCGTGATTTAATGGGAAGACCTGGAACAGGAAGGTGCAGGAGGATCTTTCCAAGTTCTTGTATCTTGGTGGCAGATTGAACTTTCATGCAACTTTGGGCATGGTCCAGTATAGATCCACACTTCCAGCATCATATTTACCAGCCTGATTTGGCAGTTGCTAAAATCAAAAGAAGTGGAGGTAGGAAACAGTATCAAATAGTCATCATGGGATAAATGTCCTGAATTGACCACAACTAGAAGACTGCTTGCTGAAACACGCTGCCTTAACTTGATACGTGACAGAGGCTTTTCAGGTGTAGGCATTTTAGGCTGCCTGATATCCACTGAGATGTGTTCAAGTGACAATACCTGAATATCTGCTTGTTTGTAGCAAACACAACACCCTAATCTTTTTGGGAGCTTTCAGTCTCTGCCTGGAAGTTGATAGCTGTCCCCTATTAGTCATATGTGGTTCCGAGGTAACTTAAGAGTTTTGCTCTGACAACCAAGGCTTTTTTCATATCTAAACACTTCGGAAGTGGTCTCTCCACCTACTGACATATCAGGGGAAGAGAAGGGAGGAGAATATTTACAAATTCATCCTAGGCTGGCTTGTCATCCCCTAGTACAGAATCTCAGAATGCCTGAGGGCTTTCCCTACACGCGCTTGTGTGGGTCTGCTGGCTGCAAAGGGAGCTTAGGGGGCAATCAGTTTGCACAGTACAGTTTGTATATGTACGTGTGTATATATATAGATAGATGTATAGAGATAGATAAAGAAGCATATACATATTATGGCCCAGAAAAAAAAAAAAAAAGGTAAAACTTTGTCGCTGGTTTAGGCCACCTGCTGATTATTTCAGCTGTCTTAATTTGCATTATAGTATAAACTCATAGTCAACGGAAATGACTATAAGACATTTTTTAAGATGTAAAGCTTAAAATGAATGAGCCCTGGCAGCACATTCTGAGACATTTTGACAGTATCTCTATGTACAAAAAGAGCAGTGCCATGATGAAATCAAATGTGATCTGGCTTTGTCATCCTCCCTTTGTTTAGCTTTTCAGATTTCACGATCAGACCCTGGAAGATGAGGAAGGAGGATACCCAGGAGAAAAAAGCAATAAAAATAGAAACTCAGCACAATATTCTGTCACTCAGTCCCCTGACCTCCCTGATGTGTGTGTTGGGAAGCAAGGTTGGAGTACAGGCATTGCTGCTGAAACATGGAGCTGATGCCACAGTCTCTTATGCCAGATCTATGAAAATATGATTTTTTTCTGGACTAGGCAAAATGTAAGTGGCGAGGGCAGGATGAACCTACAGAGGGGATCTTGTCTGCTTAAAAGCACTTCAGAAATTCATAGTTCTACATTTAGAATAATGCAGTTTCACCTCTTTTAAAAAGAAATCTTTGGGGTGTCAACAGCTGCACTAGTACTGAATCTTGTGGAATTCTTCCCTTTGTTAAAAGAGAAATATACTAATGAGGGAGGTTACCAGAATTAACCTGTTGCTCTTCTCTGCTTCAGAAATAGAAGAAGAGATAGGCCACAAGCTCTTGCATTTCACTCCATAAATTGCTATGAAAAATTTTGGATTCAAAACGTATACATAAAAACATGAGATGCTTTTATGATTGGTGTCATTCTGTAACATGTAATATTGTGGAGGAAATACTTAATTTTTGAGTGTTGATTTGAATCACATTCAAATATTTTCTCCTAAATGGTTAATGGGGAAAAGTAGAAAAAACTCCTCATCTTTTAGATTTGGACTTATTTTGATAGCTATTGAAATCTGTCAGTATGTGAAAGCATCTTGTGGGTGCTTGTATAAAAACTGAAACAATCAGTAATGCATCTGACAGCATGGTACTGCAAATATTTAAAACCTACATCTCCCTAGTGAGCACAGTACAACGCGATTTGCAACTTACATTTCTAATTTTTGTATTTTATAGGCTACAACACATTGTGGTTTGACCAGACAGTTCATAAACCAGTACCACAACAGATGCTAATTCCTCCTCGGTGAAAGCAAAAAGCAGAATTATTTTCCATTTATGTTTAGTGTAAGATAGATGGCAGTGGGCACAGTGCAGTGAGATAAATCAGTAAGAAAGGGCTCGCTCTGCCTTCCTTGCGTGCTCCTCATCTGTGCTAATGAACCAATTCTCTGCCGTAAGGATGAGTTAGAGAGAGAGTGAAATTATCTCTGTATATTGACATATTCTACTGCTCTAAACAGAATACAACAATTAAGCCTGTAGAGAACCAGCCACAGGAAGTGATGATTAATTGCATTTAGTTGAAGTTGCCTTGCATCAGCACATGTATAATGTCTACTGCTATGTATTCTTTCAAAGGTAGGCAATCTGCCACACCCACACACCTCAGTGACACACAGCATTTGGGTAGATAAAAATAAAATAATAAAAGAATTAGCAGAAATAATGAAAGGAAATGGAACAATTCTTACCATGGGAAATAAAACAATATATTCCAGGTTCATTCTTCTGTTCCTACCACTTTAGGGATTAATTTTGCTTTGTGGGGAGAGGCTATTTAAAGTCTGAAAACAACATTGTCATGGCTCTTCAACAGTTCTGCAATCTTTTCATCTGATTCTTTTGTGCTGTTGCCTCCACCTCTGAAAACCATTCATAAACTGACTGCACAGTGACTAAGTTTGTTTTCCCTCAATGAAAGAGAATAAAGAGATGTCCCCTGTTCAGTGACAACAGAAAACAGCAATCATTGAAATTAACCACAGGGTCCCACATACTCAGTTTATAAAAAGATATATACTAGGAGAATTTCTAGATATCATATAGTAGAAAAGATTCAGATGAGCACGGGAGATAAATAATTCTGCAACAAATACATCTGAATTTTAAACTCAAAAGAGATTTATTTTTTTTCCTTCTTATTTGGTGTGTTTTGGAGAGGAAGGAAGATGGAAGGAAAGGAAATGGAATTATAGCGGGTTGTTTTATTTTATGTAAACACACACATAACTTCTTGCACGCATTACTGCAAATGACTATTAAGGTTAAGAAAATGGTGCATTTCAGGAAGAACAGAAGAACACAGATAAGATCGTGCATAGTTGGGAGAATTATATCCTCTTCCAAGAAAGGAAGAATGATCTGTATTCTGGCATGAATACAAAACCTAGTATCTGCTGTTTATAGCCTATTTTAATTGTGTTTATGAGTAGATCTATTATCTATTTATATGTAAATAACAAGTGCTCCCTCTAGTGAACTTTCGTGGGATTCAGTGTTGTAACTACTGAAGGTACAGCTGAGAAAGTTTATATGCACAAGTGCTATCTTCTAGTAGACTATTTGTTGAAGTCAGAAAACAGGTTGTCATAGAAGAACCCACAAACCAAACAGCGGCCACTATCCAAAATGGGCTTTATTGGAATCAAAGTCGCCCAGTGCTCTTTCTGACCAAATACAAGTTTGGATGTCTGTTGGGAATTAACTACTACACAACTAATTCCTAAACCTTAAGGAAGGATGAACCAAAATAGGCACACACTCACTCATGAAGGGGAAACATCCCACACAAGAGTGCCCTAGATATCACTCAGCCAAAGTGGGGGAGGGCACGAAGCTCACTCAATCCATGGAGACTCCCTTAATCCATGGAAGTATCCTTGGACAGTGTGTCCACAGGAAGGGTCTGACTGCCAGGCCTGCTGCTCTGGGAAGAACCAAATCCTGTGGCTTTTAGGCAGGACTCCATTTATACCCTACTCGAGGATGCGCTGTGGTCATTCTGATTGGTTGAGGGGACCAGCCCAGACAAAACAGGGACAAGTCCAAAACCCCATCCTGTTTACTAAGGGGTCCAGATCCTGAGGTGCCAGTTAAGCACTGGGACATGCAGCTTAATGGCCGAGGTTTGGAAGTGCTCTGGCCGAGGTGCCGAACTACTCCAGCACACCCTGTTTGCTTTGTCTGTTTTGTCTGTTGGGGGGCCTGCACCTGCCACAAGGGTACAAGCTTTTAGACATGCTAGATGTTTTTTAAGGTCAGTAGTGCAATATATCGGTCAGAGTTTGGGAGGTGCAACGTCTTAACAAATTTACATACGCTGTTGTTCTTGGATACTGTCCCTTACTGATGTTTACTTTGCCTGTTCATCCTTCCTCTTTGTGGTAGGTGTGATATACTTGATTTACTGACCTTCACTTCAGACTCTGAAACCCTAAAGGAGAGACATTTCATTTACTCATTTAGGTATCTCGCCACAGTGAAAAAACAATAGACACATCTGCCCAACACAGAGGACTGCATTTGAGCAGAGATGATGTTTACCCTTGCCACACTTCAGTATTCATGCTTGATTACATCTTTTAAAAGTTACGTACATTATCACTGCTACTTTTTGCCCATATATCTTACAATACTATTAAATGTAATGCTTGTAACAGCTCTTTTGAGTATATCAGAAAAATACATCTATGAAAACTGTCACAGTTGTGGCTGATGTCACAGCATAGATAACCTCAATTCTGGCATTTTGTAACTTTTCAGAGCATTGATATTATCTTTTAGTTAAAAATAAAGAATATTTAATTCTGGAACAGTGTCAGGGGGTGGAACTATCATCACGCACAGGATTCAAAATCTTTGCCATACGCAGTGTCTCAGTGTGCTGCTACTGAAACTCTCTGGGATGTAACTAGATTGGCTTTGTGCACTTCCAAGTGCAGTCTTTAGCAGCAGGAGTGACACGCTATGGAGGGGCTCTCAGACTACAAAGCACAAACTATTTCAAACTGTTGTACAACAGCAGTGCTTCCTGATTCTGCCTTTACACTAGTACTTAACTAAACCATCAAAGAAACAGAGTAGGCCCAGCAGCTACCAGAATCTGCAATGTGGAAAAGCACCTCTGCACAACAGCTGAGGTCTTGCTGCAGCTGCTGGATTGATGGTGACCTCCTGCGCTGAGTGTTTTCATTGATGCTTCAAAGTCATGATTTCCACACAGTGGTACTAGCCTGCTGCTGAAGGTTACTGCAGTTCTGCTTTCCCACGGGGAGGGAGTTTATCCAAGTTGTTTTATCCTGGTGCCTGTTTCAAAACACTGGAGCTGGGGCAGGAAGGTGCTGTAGTGGATGAGTCACTGGGTAAGGGCAAGAGGTTGGCAGTAGCAGCAGGAACAGCTCCTGGGCTGGAGATGAGCAGCAGGAAATTGAGAGGGAGTCAGCAGCATGCAACTGCAGTCCCAGTGATGAAACTGGGGTTCTCTGAGAATGTCGGAGCAGATATCTGAAGGGTGGTGGTACAGGGAATGAAGGCAGGCCTGCTCCTGTGTGTATGTGGCAACTTCTGCATCCTTCCCTTGCAGCGAACTTAAGTACGAGGAATCTTCTGATGGTAAAGCTACAGTGCAAAGCTCTAACGTGTGATAAAATAGTGTAAAATCATTTGAAAAGTGTACTTGAGGATCTGCTGGCCTACCAAATACTTTGCCTCATTTAAACAGTAGGAAAAGCAGACATAAAAAGTGAACAAGCACAAAATGGATAATTGCCTTCTGTGCCCACCGCTGCAACTTGACCCCCTTTTTTTTAAACTGCTATAAACAACGAGTGAAGGATGAGAGCACATTCAAGAAATGTGTTTTGGTATGACATAAATATTTATTGCTGAACAATTATGTAAAGACAGATCAATACTTTCCATATTTCCATTTCTTTGGAAGAAAGGGAAATCTTTTCCCATTCAGATGCCAGTTGAATTAAAGAATTCCTGGAGATTGAGAACACCAAGAATACAACCCTGTTAAAAACTCAGACCTCTGAATTCATGTGTCTGCATGCAGATAGCTACTTGTAAATTAGAAACAGGATTCGGATTCCTCGCACAGGAGCTTAGGGTCTATGAAGAACACTGAATCACAGAATGGTTTGGGTTGGAATGGATCCAACATCCCTGCCATGGGCGGGGACACCTCCCACTACACCAGGTTGCTCAAAGACCCATGCAACCTGGCCTTGAACAATTCCGGGGAGAGGCATTCACAGCTTCCCTGGGAAACCTGTTCCAGTGTCTCACCACCCTCAGAGTGAAGAATTTCTATTATAAATTTACAAAATTTCTATTTCTAATATAAATCTAACACTATTCATTTGATGCTCTAGGGTACTGTAAACAGAGAGAAATGTTCTATGTATAGAGATACTCTAAGGGTATTGTAGATGTCAGCTAAGGTGCAGTAGGTTCAACACAGGATTTGAGAAGTCTCACACCCTCCTAAAGCAGCAGCTGAAAGCTAAGCAAGACCCAGACCACACAGCCACTAAGACAACATTAAAGACTGAATTCAGTTGTCTAACTCATACGCCTACTGCCATTTGGGATGTTGTAGGGTATCCAGAATAACCTCCAGCTGACAGTGTAGTCAGGTTTCCTGTAGGTCATGTGGTGTATTTTCCAGCCCCATGTATGTAGCTTTGATATCTTACAGCATCTCAAATGGCACTAGTCACTCATGTTTATGCAACTAAGGTGTCTTGTTGACTTGTGCCACCTTGTTATAAATTCAGAGTTTGGGTTTGTTTTCAGAAAAAAACCCCAAAAACACAAGCTATTGGAAATGTGTGTGAATCTGCAAGTTGGAGGCTATTTTCCTTGGTAGCTGGTGATCTCAGACACCCCAGCTCTGTTGTCCATGTACTGGGGCGGCTTTTGGCAGGGTTTCTGTGCCCTGTTAGAAGGAAATGGTAAAAATTATAGAATCACAGAGTCATAGAACGGTTTGGGTTGGAAAGGACCTTAAAGATCATCTAGTTCCACCCCCCGCTGTCCTGGGGAGGGACACTTCCCACTAGACCAGGTTGCTCAAAGACTCACCTCCAACCTGGATTTGAACCCATCCAGCAATGGAGCATTCACAACTTCCCTGGACAACCTGTGCCAATGTCTCACCACCCTCAGAGTGAAGAACTTCCTTCTTATTTTCAATCTAAATCTCCCCTCTTCCTGTTTCAAACCATTACCCCTTGTCCTATCACTACAGGCCTTTGTAAAAAGTTCCTGCCTAGGTTTCTTGTAGACCCCTGTGGTGGTTTGACCTTGGCTGGATGCTAGGTGCCTACTGAGCTTCTCTATCACTTCCCTCCTTGCCTCAGCTGGACTAGGGGGAAGAAAGGAAGATGAAGCTCATGGGATAAGAAAAAAGCAGTTTAGTGAAGAAGCAAAGCAAGGCTGCATGCAGAAGCAAAAGAAAACAAAGATTTATTCTCCTTGTTATCAGCAGATGTCTGGCCCTTTCGGGAAGCAGGGCTCCAAACATGTAGCAGCTGCTCAGAGGACTAGCAGATGCCCTATCACCCCCCTCCTCCTCCTTTTCCTAGCTTCTATAGTTCAGCTGACATCATATGGTATGGAATATCCCTTTGGTCAGTTTGGGTCAGCTGTCCCAGTTGTGCCCGTTCCCAAGATCTTGTCCACCCCACCCCACTGCAGGGGGAATGTTGAAAAAAAAGAAAAATAAAACAAAAACCAGCCTTGGTGCTGTGCAAGCCCTGCCCAGCAGCAGCCACAACACAGGTGTGTTATCAGCACCTTTCCAGTTCTCCATGAAAAGCACAGCACTGGGAGGGCTGCTATGGGGAAAATTAACTCCAGCTCAGTCAGACCCAATACAGCCCCCTTCAGATACTGGAAGGCCACAAGGTCTCCCCGAGGCCTCCTCTTCCCCAGGCTGAACAACCCCAACTCTCTCAGCCTGACCTCCCAGCAGAGGGGTTCCAGCCCTCCCAGCATTGCTGTGGCCTCCTCTGGTCCCGCTCCAACAGGTCCCTGTCTCTCCCTTGCTGAGGACTCCAGAGCTGGACCCAGCACTGCAGGGGGGTCTCCCCAGAGCGGAGCAGAGGGGCAGAATCCCCTCCCTTCACTGCTGGACACACTATTTGCCTTATTGGGAAACCATATTCCCTTATCGAGGAACACAGATGCTCAAACCTGGCGGGTGCCAGCGCGCGAGGTTCTGCAGGGACCCCCGCCAGGGGGCCGCCATGCTGTTTCTAAACCCCCGCTCTCCCGCCGGGCCGCCAGGCGCCCCCCTCACGCCGCTGCCAT
Organism: Actenoides lindsayi; assembly: GCA_025331215.1. NCBI lineage: Eukaryota > Metazoa > Chordata > Aves > Coraciiformes > Alcedinidae > Actenoides > Actenoides lindsayi. The sequence continues at coordinate 83,596 of WTSP01023034.1, forward strand.
AGACAGAGAGGGCGGCCATAGAGACCGCGCCCGCCCCCTCGCCGGCTGGGGGCGCGTCCCGCCACGCGGAAGCGGAAGTGGACCCCGGCGGCGCGCGGAGGGGCAGGGTCTGGGGGCGGCGGTGGTGCACGCGGGGCTGGCGGCCGTTGCCTGTGGGGCCGACGCGCGCTGCGGGTGAGGCGGGCGCCGGGAAGGGCCCTTCGCGGGGCAGGGGGTGGCTGGCGGGACGCCGCTGTGCTCTGGAGGTTGGGGAAAGCGTAGGGGAGCCTGCGGCGGAGTGAGAGAGTAACTTGGCCCGGCCCGGCCCGGCCCGGCCCGCTGGAGTCGGGGAGGGCCTTCCCCACTGGGCCGACTATCCCGAGGGCTCGCCTCGCCGCCGGAGCTCCTCCCGTCGGGGGCAGCCGCCGGCCTTCCCGCGGGCGGGTTGTACGGCTGGGGGTGGTCGCTGGCTTCGGCGTGGCTCACGGCGCTCCCCTGCCTTGTACTGCCGAGGCTGCTCAGGGCTGCTCGGTGGGAGGGCAGTGAGGCTTCAGGCTTTTTACGTGAAAAGGACGTTTTTTCTCTCGTTGCAGATACCAAAACGTGGGATCCGCCTCGGCGCTAGCCTGCTGGGGTTTACTGGTTAAGTAGACTTCAAAGCGGTGTGACATCGCTCCGCCAGTCCCTTCCTTCCTGAGAAAGGGTAGCTGCTTTCTGAGCCATGACATAACAACTTCATGTATTCCTAAGATTGTCATCAGCTTTTTGTCTTTTTTTTTTTTTTTCTGAGCCCTTACTGAGGTTTAATTACTTATAGGCTCTAGTAGTTATAAAGTAATTTAAGATGTTTGTACTACTCAGTTTTAACTCTGTAATTGACTCTTGTATTATTATGAGACGTTATTTTAACTTGGGAATGGTTAAATGGCCAAAGAATTGAATTATTTACGGATAAGGGCTATTCTATTTGACTACTGTTGGCGTGCAACTTAAACTTGCGTCTTTTATTTTTTTTATCCTATGCTTTTTCTGTGTTATGGCTGCTGCAACAATAGTTCATGATACATCAGAAGCTGTAGAGCTCTGTGCTCCCTGTGGGTTATACCTTAAACCCATTACAAAAATGACCATCAGTGTGGCACTTCCTCAGCTGAAACAACCGGGAAAATCCATTTCGAACTGGGAAGTGATGGAAAGATTGAAAGGGATGGTGCAAACTCATCAGTTTTCCACTCTGCGGATTTCTAAAAGCACAATGGATTTCATCCGGTTTGAAGGAGAGGTTGAAAACAAAAGTTTGGTTAAATCTTTCCTGGCATGCCTCGATGGCAAAACAATAAAGCTGAGTGGCTTCTCTGACATTTTAAAGGTCCGTGCTGCGGAATATAAGATTGACTTTCCTACCAGACATGACTGGGACTCTTTTTTCCGTGATGCGAAAGATATGAATGAAACTTTGCCAGGGGAAAGGCCAGATACTATTCACTTAGAGGGCTTACCTTGTAAGTGGTTTGCAGCAAAGGACTCTGGCTCGGAAAAGCCGAGCGAAGAAGTCCTTATAAAAGTTTTCAAGAATTTTGGAGAAATACGTAATGTGGACATCCCCATGCTGGACCCTTACAGAGAAGAAATGACTGGCAGAAATTTTCACACTTTCAGTTTTGGAGGCCATTTGAATTTTGAAGCTTATGTTCAATATCAAGAGTACGCAGGTTTCATTAAGGCCATGAACGCCCTGCGAGGGATGAAGCTGATGTATAAAGGCGATGATGGCAAAGCAGTGGCTTGCAATATAAAGGTGAGAAACTGCGGGCTGTTTTTTTAAGGGAACCGATTTAAAAGACTCTTTACAACTGAAAGGTATTTCTCTAGTGCTTAAAACCCACGTCTGTATGCTGTAGTGAGGATAACAGGTGACGTTGGCACCACTAATGCACTTTTATGGAACAGCCATAATAGAATTTTTAAAGGAAAATGGTGTAAGAAAAATGTGTTAGGCTACATGAACTAAGTGTGCCAGGTTTTGCCCTTTTCTTTAATTGTTTTTTAAAAAGCAAGCTCTAGAAATGAGAACTGCTTGATGGGAGGACCAAGTATATGAACATGACCTGATAAATAGCTTTTAGAAAATAATACATATTTATAGATGATGTCATTTCACTTAAAATTCAGAACAAGTTCAGATGTATTTCACCAGAAAGCTGACTTCAAAGGGTGTTGTTCTTTCTCGTGTTCATTACAAATAGAAATTTGGGGGGAGAATTTCACAGCCTTTGTATTTAGTCCCTGCGTTGATAATTGTCTACGGGACAAATGTCAGACCCATGAACTTTAGTAGCATGTGGTCTGTGTGGCCTGGGGAATACACAGTTAATCATTGCTGCACATTACCTACAGAAAGGCTCCACAGAAATGTAAATGGTAGTGTTATGTTAATCTGTAGCACAGTTTCCTGGGAATGCAGTATTCTTAATTCATAATATTTACATACTGAGTTTTCCAGATTATTTTTTTTTAAATTATTTTTTTCTGTAACCTCATTGTCTTAGAAAATACAACTATGACAGGAGAGAACAAGACAGTCTGTTCAGATGTAGTATCTATGAAAGCAAGGCCTGAAGAAAACTTGCTCTGGTGTGTTTGGAGGTGGTCTGTGCATTTACATATTGGTTGTGTGAAATGTTTGTGGGTGTATTTCAAGATGCTCAATAGTCATTCATCAAATCAGAAAGGGTATTTCAGGAAAAAGCTTGAGTGCTTCTCTGTGTAATGTGGGAACATGGAAATATTTATTCTAGCTGTGGTTTAGTCAGTCTAAGTAAAACACTGTAATCTTTTTATCTTGTTTGTCAGTTGAACATAGAAACTGTTTGTACCTTGACCGTCAAGGTTTTCAAGGGGATGTGAAGTTCAAACTGTCCTTTACATACAGGGGATCACAGTTCCCAAATTTAGTTTGGCCGTGCAAGTGGAAGCGTGCCTTCCTGGCAGCTGCCATGGGGACTGATAGGAAAGAGAGGGGGCCGTGTTTGCGACTGTGCTGTCAGGACAGATCCCTTTCCTACAAGGTCACAACACCTTGTCTGTTTTCACCTGTCTGTCCTTTCAGCCTGTTAGTGAAGCATTGTTTTACATAGAGCCTGGGTGAATTAAACAGCAGAGTATGTGCTCCTTGTTCTCTGCCCTGTAGTTCATGACAATGGGCCTGGGGGAGTGTATTATAGACCCCTGCCTGCCTGCACATAGATGATACCTAGAATGGGGGATTAGGGCACCAGGGGTGTGATGTCAGCTGGTGTCCTGTGTCTGCATGCAGCTGGACATGGCCAAAGTGCGCTCATATGTCCTGGAAGCTGAGCCTTTTCCCAGGTTTCATTGCTCAGATTTGTGTAGATTTCTTTTCTTTTGTGTTCCCAGTCTCAAACTTGGAGCTTCATCCCAGTGTACCTCAATCTGGCAATCTTGGTGTTAGAATTGATGGGGAGGCGCTTGCTTAAACTAGCTGCTGAATGTTGTAGAACTGTTTCTTCTGCTGAAAATAGTTTAGGCACCTTTTGGCTTAGTGCTGTACAATATAGTGTACATGAGTTGAAAGAGTTTTGTATGTTGCTGTTCTGACAGGTTGAAAGCATTGGACAGCAAGGGCCTAAACCACACAAGGGTTTACTTTTGCATATCAGGCACACAGAAAGTGTAAAGTGGTATCTGTGCCAGCACGCAGGAATTTAGTTCCCAGTTATCTGGTTATAGTACTTCAGTGCTTGCTCTGGTCCCATAGAGAAGTTCCCTTTGTTTTGAAAAGGTTTTATATTTCTGATTTTACTTACACTGCTATTTGGATACCTTTGTGCTAGGTTAACTTTGTGGGGATTGTGTAAATTGTCAGGTATTCTGTGTTTTTTTGTCTACTTAAAACTGTTTTCAATTTTACCCCATAAAGGTTTCTTTTGACTCGACTAAACATCTCAGTGATGCATCAATTAAGAAGCGTCAGCTTGAAAGGCAGAAGCTTCAAGAGCTTGAAAAACAGAGAGAAGAACAAAAACGTAGAGAGAAAGAAGCTGAGGAGAAACAAAAAGAGGAAGAGAGGTATTTATTGGTTATTGTTCAGTTTTATTTTTAACAGTCACCGTAACAGAACTAGTCACTCCTTCCTATCAGCATCAATAGAGAGAAAATAACACAAGTTTTCTTTCAAAGTTCTACTCCTGTATTTGAAGTGAAACACTTAAAACTGAGTGAGAATATTCCTTTCGAGGCAATAATGTTCAGGGATTTTGAGATTAGGAGAAGATTGTTTTACACCTCCTTGTCTTTTTGTTCTTGAACGGTAATTCTAAGAGCTGGGAGCTTACATGACATATAGCTATTCTGAGGGAAAAATGTTGCACTGTAAATGGAGAATGGAAAGCAATGCACTAGTTCTGCTACTAAGTTAACTTTGATGCTATAAAGCTAATTTGTTTTTAACATCAGTATTTTTCCAGGAAAGGGATGGGATTCAAGCATATCTTAACAGTGACATTTTAAGAAGATGTATAGGGGTGCAAATGTCATGAGACAGCAATTCAGAATATAAACACAAATGTTTCAGAGGTTGTATGGTGTCCATTTGCCTTGATGTATATAAATTCTTATTGATTAATTGTTAGATATAAAACTGTTTCTGAAACTCTAAGGTTGTTTAGGTTATCACTAATGCTTATGTGCAGCTCAAAATATTGTCTGCAAAATATTCAATTTCCTAAAAATTGTGCCATTACACACTTCACCTCGGAAACCCTTGACCTTTTACATAAGCTACCATTTTGTCTTAATGACTGAAATAAAAACACCAACCTCTGCACACATTAATTGGCTTGGTAATTTTCTTCTCAGTATGATGATTGACTGCCCAGCTGCCTGATGTGATGTTACTCATAGAATCTCAGAATGGCCTGAGTTGGAAGGGACCTTAAAGATCATCTGGTTCCAACCCCCCTGCCATGGGCAGGGACACCTCCGACTAGACCAGGTTGCTCAAAGCCTCGTCCAGCCTGGTCTTAAACTATTTCCAGGCATGAGGTGTCCACGTCTTCTCTGGGCAACCTGTTCCAGTGTCTCGCCACCCCCGTGGTAAATAACTTCTTCGTAATGTCTAATATAAATCTATCCTGCTCTAGTTTAAAACCATTGCCCTTTGTCCTATCACCACATGTCCTTATAAAAAGTCCCTCCCCAGCTTTCCTGTAGGACCCCTTCAGGTATTGGAAGGCTCCTATAAGGTCTCCCTGGAGCCTTCTTTTCTCTAAGCTGAACAGACCCAACTCCCTCAGTGTATCCTCATAGGAGAGGTGCTTCTGCCTTCTGATCATCTTTGTGGCCCTCCTCTGGACCCTCTCCAACAGATCTGTGTCCTTGTGTTGGGGGCTTCAGAGCTGGACACAGTACTCCAGGTGGGGTCTCACAAGAGCAGAGGGGCATTATCATCTCCCTTGACCTGCTCCCCATGCATCTTTTGATGCAGCCCAGGATACGGTTGGCTTTTTGGGCTGCCAGGGCACATTGCCGGCTCATGTTAAGCGCTTCATCAACCAGCACCCTCAAGTCCTTCTCTGCAGGGCTGCTCTCAATCCACGGCAAACTGGCTGAGGGTGCTCAATCCCACTGTCCATGTCACCAGCAAAGATGTAAACAGCACCAGACCCAGTACCAATCCCTGGGGGACTCCACTTGTCAAGGTCTCTATTTGGACATGGAGCCGTTCATCACAACTCTTCGAGAGCGGCCATCTAGCCCATTCCTTATCCACCAAGTGCTCCACTCATCAAACACGTGTCTTTACAATTTATTGTTTCTGGTCAAATTGGTTTTAGAAAAAAATAATTTTTTGTTGTAGCCATGTTTTTTTTTTCCGATTCCAACTTGGTTTTATATATTGAGAGGATGATGATTGTTTGCTATTGCAACTGATGGTTAAAATCTTCACTGTTTTCTACTTGTCTATTTCAGTAATAAACAAGACCTACTTAGAAACTTACTCAAAGCACAAAATACATTTTCACGTAGAGTAGGACTCTAAAATTGTACCTGCCCTAGATAAAGTAAAAATATTAATCTCATTTTAGGAAGCAGAGAGAGCTTGAAGAATATGAGAGAGAGAGAAAAAGAGAAGAAAAGTTGCGCAAGAGAGAACAGAAACAGAAAGATCGTGAAGTTCGACGAAATAAAAAGCAACTTGAAAAGCTTCAAGCAGAAGAACAGAAAAAACTGCAAGAGAAGATAAAGCTAGAAGAAAGGAAGCTCCTGTTAGCTCAGAGAAATCTTCAGTCCATTAGACTAATTGCAGAACTGCTAAGCAGGGCAAAGGTAACTTCAATATTTATTTCAGAAGCTAACAAAGAACCCAGGAGAATAAAGCCTTTTACGAACTTGAGAGAGGGTGGGGAGTGCTGTTCATTGAACAACAGATGTAGTACCTCTGCAGATGCTATTCCTTAGACTAAAATTTTTTAAGAAATGCAATGAAACAGTATTTCTTCCTTGGTAAAATAGGCACGTGTAGGTAAATGGAAGAGTGAACGGGAACCTGTAAACTAATTGGCAAGCTTGCTGTTAAGTCCAGTAAAAGAATATATAAGCGTTCTAAAGTTAACAGAAGATAAGTTACAAAACTCCTTTCTAATTCCGATTTTGATACTGTTTCCTATGTGGCCTTCAGCAGTTCCATTAACTGTTCGTTGTAGTTTCAGAGAATGAGCTTCCATTAGTCAATGCTGGGAAAATATGCAAGATGATTTTTCTGTAGGAAGAGTACTTTCAGCTAAGGTTTTGAATGTTAGGTTCTGTCTCTTTAACAGTACTGTTATTTTTCACTGAAACAGGGTGTCATTTGCTTAAGACTTGGATAAAGTCATGTTAGGCTGTAAGGTAATGTATGTTAAGTATTTTCTATAGAAATAAAATCTGTGTGGCAAAGCACAGGGGTATTTTTCCTTGACGCCAGTGTTCCTGAGGGGTGGTTTTGAACTCCTGCAGTGCTGTGTGGTCAGTTATATGCTAGAAGAAGGTACAAACACTTCTTGCAGTCTTTGTAATTTTGTAGCTGTGAAATAGAAGTCTGATCAAATAGAGCAGTGTTTCTTTCACTCCCAGAAATACTAAGCTGGTTATCTTCATCAGGATTAAAAAAAAAAAAAAGAGTTTGACCCTTCTTTTTAAGTATTGTGAGTTTCTAAAGTGGTTGACAAAACGAGATTAAGTTTCTATGTGTGTATTTAATTATTTCCTGTTTTTTATGGACTCATTGTAAAGTCATCTATGAAACACTAGATTGCAATCATCTTAAGATAAATTCATGTTTTAAATTTGAATGAAACTTTCAGGTGTTGTCCCTGATAAAGTTATTTTTCATACTTCAAATTTCACATGTTACTTTAGCTTGTGTGTTGCTCTTATCATGTTAAGAAGCCATAAAGACCAGGATTTCCCCCCCCCCCCCAACCCCGTGAAAAAGATGCAAAAAATTAACACTCATAAGAGTTTGTGGACTAATACCAACGTTTCACCTTCCAACAGTTGACTGTTAGTAGTTTTTTGTGTTTGGTTGTTTTTTTGTTTTTTTCCTTTTAAGAGGGAAACAACCATTTTATTTTGGGATGGTTAAGTTCTGTTTGTTAGATTTTATTTTCTTGCCATATTGCTGCTTTTATGTTATGGTATAACTTGGAAGGATGAGCAGGTCTATGATGTTTGGTTTTTTTCTTCTTTTGTCTTACCTTTCCCTTGACTATTTTTTAGACAGTAAAGCTTCTGGAGCAAGAACAAAACGAAGAAAAGATCCGTCTTCAGCAGCTAGAGGAGAGACGAAGGCTCCAGGAGGCTGAGCTCAAACGTGTGGAAGAAGAAAAAGAGAGAGCACTGGGGTTGCAGAGAAAAGAAAAGGAACTGAGGGAGAAACTACTGAACAATCTTCTGAGTAAGAAAATGGATGCAGTTAATGAAAACAAGGAAGAAACTGAAGCATCACAGTCTGACATGCCGAAAACCCCTGATGGTGTTCCACACACTGTGTCATCCAGCTGCATCACTTCTACCTCTCCGCAGGCTGTTACAGGCAAACTGGGTCCTGGCTCTCAAAGAGAAGTAGCATCCCCTGAGGGTGTAAACACTCAATGCAGGTACTTGAATGGCAACGTTCATGACAAAGTTCACGTCAAAGAAGGTCAGAAACTTCATACCACAAACTCTGAGAGATGTTCTGAGAAAAGAAGTTCGGGGGTACTTTCATGTGTTCCCACCAATAACCAGCAGCAGAAGAGCCTCTCTAGCTATGACCAGAATACCTGCAGGAAGGACTCGCACTGTGAACAGGGCAAACGTAGCACAGAGCCAAGGAGACGAAAGAGCCGTTCATGTAGCAGCGTAAACACTGATGAGAGTAAGGGTAAACGAGAGAGGAGCAGACACAGAAGGGATGTGAGTTACCAGGATGAGAAGCGCCGGAAAGACAGAAGGTATTATAGACACTCTAGCAGAAGTTACAGTCCTCGACGAAGCCACAGTCCTCATCGAAGAAGTGTAAGCCCCAGACGTTCACGTTACGGGACAACTCGAAGTAGTGAACGTAAACGAGACAGAAGAGAAAGAAGTCGTAGTCGCAGAAGTGTGAGCAGGAGACGAAGGCACCGGAGGAGATCACTGAGCAAGCAAAGGAGTACTTGGAGTGGATAGTGGAGGCCTTGGCTCCTTGGAAAGGCTGTGGTTGGACAAAAGGGCCAGAAAGTTGTAAACGAGACCTCATCGGTGTGACTGCTGTGGAAAGCACAGTTGTTTCAACCAGTGCTTGACTTGCTTCTAGTCCCTGAAATCAAGAAAATAGATGCCTGGGTTTTCTGACGTTCCTTTGTGCTTTATTGTCTCTTTTCAGGTTTCTACCGCAATGTAGGTATAACCACCTTGTGCTTGTGCTCGAGTTCCTACAGTGCTAACCAACCTGTTTGCTTGATTTTCAGTTTTCTAAACCTTAATTTTAGTGGATTTAAGTTTTATCTCTGTATCACCTAATTTGGCTTGAGAAATACATGGGTCCCAGTTATAGGAACTCCAGACATGACCAGCTATTACATACAGATTTAAAATGCTTTCTGGTACATTCAGTGAGATCACATTTAACAAAGTAGAGTTTTTGCTGACTGAGATGTATAGCAGAACTTTCACAGAATTTTGAAAACTGACTATAAAGATATGCAGGATATCTTTTGAACTGCTATGATTCCTTTAGATGTCTGTATGGTGCCAAGCTTTGTGGCCCAAATTTTTCTGGCGTGAAATGCCATTTGTAGAATAATACTTTCCATGTAAGAGAGGCACACTGATGTAGGAAGTAAGAAGCAGTGGTTAAATGGTTGAAAAGTTGTTCTGTTATTTTGTTGACGTATATGGCTTTGTAATTGCTTCAGGTGGTGTAGAACCACTTGAAGCATTTTTTTCAGGTACATACAGAGCTAGCCATTGTCTTTTGAAAAAGGGGCCTTCTTGCTAAATTATTTTTACTTGTGGTGTTGGAAAGTAAGGCTGCAGTGTCTCTTGTTAAATTCATTTAAGAATACTTTTGCTTCTAAAATGCAGCTCAGGAATATTAAAAGCTATAACATTACAGTGAAAGTTTTATTTTGCCTTTTTATGGTAAAATTAAAAAGAAAACTTTACAGTGAACTGAAGTTGATGTTTTCATATGTCAATATATTAAAATCTGCACAAGTGTTGTAGGAGAACCCATTTGTTGAAAAAAATCACTCAACACATTTGGATAATGAAGTTCAGCCACTCTTCTCAATGGTCCTGTTATGTACAGCTATGTCAGCTGTTAATTCAGCAGGACATGTGCTCTTTATTTACAGCCTTCAGATGCCATTTTCCTCACATGGATGCATGAAATCAAAGTGCATCCCTTTCCTGCAGAGCCCGAAGAAGAGATTGATGCCGCAGCTCAGTTGGATCCCTGGCTGGCCGAGTTAGTCTCTTGTTACTTTCTGTGAATCCATGCAGGGTTTGTTTCTTACTAGACCTTGTTGCTGAAATATTTTGTAGTTACTAGCTGTGGAAGGAAAAGGTAGACATTCTTCTATCTTCTTGTCAGTTGATGTTTTGAAAGATCTCCAATTATTGTGTTACTTCTCAAGTTTATGTGACTTCCCTTGTGAGTTCCACCACTCTCTTGGGGACTGAGAGATAGACCGATTTATCTCATCATCTCAACACCACCAATCTCTTAAATTCTGAGCAGTTGCTTTCTGGAGAGATTTCCTTTTGTTAAAAGCCTATCTACGTGAAGATGAGTTAAATCTTCAGTGATGATTTAGCTAAAATCCAATCTAATGCTGGTTGCAAGTATTTGATAAGACTGGCGGGATGCCTCTGTATAAGGGCGTGCAGTTCTGCTTAGCCTGATTTTAAATACCAACACACTGCCCGTGGGTGGGTGTATTCTATCTGCAGTTACATGTGCAATTTAACTAATAGCTGTCAGCACCAATGTCTTTGAGCTCAGGATTAGATTATTACTAGTATTTCTGTAGTTTATTTGTATTGTGGGTTTCCACTGGGACTGATGTCTTGAGTGGGGTCTTGAAGTATTACCGGGGAGATGCTAGTTTTTAATGCTACTTTCAGGTAGTCATCAATCTACGAATGCACTGTCATTGCCAAGAGTGGAAGCACTTAAAGCAGTGGCAGTTGCCATGAAATGTTGGAGTCATACTAAAAGAATCCAACAGATACTGTTAATTGGTACAAAAAACCCCAAAAACAAAGACTGTGTTCAAAAGTTTTATTTTTTTATTCCAGAGAAAGTGCCAAGAGCAGGTTTTGTGTTCCGCACTGAAATGATTGAATTCTATAAGCTCTGATGTTTAGGGCAATTTCTAAGGCCAGAGAATATAATTGTGGGGAGGCTGTTCAGCTGTCAGGCTTTGATGATCATTCAGCTTAACACACCGTATCCAGAACTGGCTTCATGCAATATCCCGTAAGCGCAGTAATGTAAAGTAACTCAGTTGTTCATAGTGCTTGTATTATTTCTTCTTTTCACAGCAGCTTCAGGAGGATAAGCCTGAAAGTGCTTTGCAGCTACTTGCAAATGCTTACTTTTCAAAAGGCAGAAGGAATATGGAAGAGGTTGTCTTTTAGTTAGCCAGCTGAACCCAGTCAAAACCTCTTAAAACTCCTAGTACCTAAAGTAGCCCAGTAACCGCTCAGTGCAGAGTTTTATCTTATCTAACACTTTGCAGTGTTGTTTCTTCAGGAGTGTGTTTTGTGTCAAAGCTCCAAAAACCTTTTCAGTGATGAATCCTCTGAAATGGATATTGCATCCTATGTCCTCGTACTGGGTCTGGCTGCGATGGAGTTAATGTTCTTCATAGGTGCTGGTATGGTGCTGTGTTTTGGATTTGCAACAAATGACGTTTATAAAACCCCAGTGCTTTACCTATTGCAGAGCAGTGCTTGCACAATGTCAAGGTTTTATCTGCTTCCCCTTTTGTGTACACACCACCACGCCCTGTCCCCCTCCATCAAATAGGTAGGCTGAGGTTGGGAGAGGGGACACAGCTGTGACAGTTGACCCCAGCTGACTGAAGGGATATCCTGTTCTGCAGAACATTATACTAGACAATAAAAACAAGGGCTCATGTCTTTCCAGAGTAGCCATTGCTCTAAGACTAATTAGGCATCAGTTTGCTTGGTCTTCACTGATGATGGACTTTGAACTGCAAAGAAATGTGAAAAGAGTTGTAGTCTTTTAATAAGGTCACAAATATAAAATATGCCATTCCCAGTATCGTTAATTTTATTATGGCTGAGGTATGTGCTTGTACTACTGCAAAAACCTCACTGATGCAATAACTTAAAGAATATAATTTTTGATAGTAAACAATTGCTCGTTGTTCTGTGTTGATTTTAAGTTAGTACATTCCTACCACTTGTGGTTGAGCCCACTCAGCTGGTGCTGAACACTACACAGCTGCTCAGTCACTCCTACCCCCTCTTGGTGGGATGGGGAGGAGAAAATACAAAAGGCTTTTGAGGGTCGGGACAAAGGACAGGGAGGGCTCATTCACCAGTTATAATCACAGGCAAAAGGCATAGTCAACTTGGCAAAACAAAATACATTTAATTTGAACAACAAAACCACCACCGATTTACCAATTGAATCAGAGTAGGACAGTGATAAATATAACCAAATCTTTTATACCTTTACTCTTTCCCTCACCTCTTCCCAGACTCAGCTCTGCTCCTCTACCTCCTCCTGCCAAGTTGCACAGGGAAGAGTGGTCACTATCAGTCCATCCCATGTTATTTCTGCTGCTCTTTCCTTCTCAGGGGGAAATTCCTCACAGTCCTGCCCTGCTGCAATGTGGGATCCCTTCCACATGAGATGGACCTCCATGATTTTCTCCTAACAGTGCGGGTCCCTTTTGTAATCTTCAGTCCTCCTAGTGACAGACTACTCTACTGTGGGCTTCCCTCAGAGTCACAGACATTTTAGGGATCAGTCCCCTGCTCCAGTGTTGGGTCCTCCATGGGCTATTGATATGTTTATTCTCCACTGTTGACCTTCAAGGGCTGCAGGGGGTCATCCTGCCATCTCACCATGGGCTGAAGGGGAATGTCGGCTCCAGCATGCATCCATCCCTTCTTCCTCACTTACCTTGGCGTCCAATGTCCACATGGTTGTCTCTCTCCTGTCCTACTCCTCTCCAAAACAAAAGAACCTGCCTAATAGGTAATCCCCTCTTACGTATGTTACCACAGAAGCACTGATTGTCTCAGCATGGGATAGAGATACATCCAACTTGGAGCTGGGGGATCTTCTTGAAGCTTTTTAAGGGAGTCATGCCAGCAGCACCCTCTCCTGATACCAAAACCCTGCCAGAAAGAAACCCAATGAAGTATCTTCTAGGGGTCTTAGTGTTTCAAATGAAATAACCTAGGATACCAGCAGGCTTTATAATGCCTTCTAGAAGCTGAAGTACTGAAGTTACTGCTACTTTTCCCTACTCTGGAAGAATGTTGTGATGCTGATTGCTTACCTGATATCTTGAATATCTTACCTTACCTTATATCTTATCTTATATCTTAACTGATAGCTTGAATATGCAAGTGTGTGACCTCTTCCTGTTTGAGGTTGAGGACCCTGGTGATCACAGAGTGCTTGAAGCAGGGTCTGAGCTGAAAGGGGTGGGAAGGTTGTCGGTCAAAGCCTCTGAGTCTCCCTGTGCTGTGCAGGAGCTGGTACATGCTGCCCCTGCCTATGCTGCTGCCTCACTGTGACTGTTGGCACTGGCAGCCAGGAGTGGGTTTCCTGCATCCCTTGGTAAGCAAAGAAGAATGTGAGCCTTGTAAGGGTAAGAAATCAAGTTCCTATTGCTATGGACGGTGTTACCACATAGTCCTGTTCTAATCCTTAAAGAAGAATGTCTCCTCCCTCCTGTTTCTATCTGAGGACTGATAAACTTCTGCACTTACCAGTCTTCCGGCCAGCAATTTTCTGTCTCACGACCTGAGCCTGCACTAGGTGACTTAGGAAGAAGCTACTGCAACTTCTCCACCACACAGTCCTTCAGTAGGACTGTTGTGGTGCTTTCCATCTGCTCACTGCCTGCTGTGGTAATTTTGATGATAATGAGTCATATTGCCAGAAGTAATTGTTAATACTAAGAAGTGGTTACCAAAGCTGTGAACGTATCCATCTCTTTTTTTCTAATTGACTCTACCTTTGTAATCTGTTCAATGACCCAGAATAAGGACATATGCGTGATTACTTATGCATAGAAAAAACATTTTATATATTATCTGGAAGCATCTTTTTGAGAGCTATTAGAGGAAATTGGATTTTTAATTTTTTTTTGTGGTGACTCCCAAAAGTGCAAGCACAGGGCTGTACTGGGGACCACAAGGCTATAAACACAAACCAATGAGAGCTGATTATTGGTCAGTGCTACCTGGACATCACACCAGTGTCAGCTTGGTGAAGCGAGCTCTACCTGCTCTGGATAGGGTGCCAAGAGTGCTGTCCTTGAAACTGGACTATTTGTAGAACAACATGAAGGGATAATGTGGTAGCACCACAGTCACTCCCATTTAACCTGCCAGCAAAGTGTCTGAATAAGGACTGATCACCCTCAGACCAGGTCTTCCCTGCAATTCTGCATATGATCCCAGACAACTGTAAGTGGTCTGAGGAATTGTCTAGTAATGTCAGTTACTTTCTCCTTTAACTGGAAAAGAGAAGGGCTGGCAAAGTCTTCCTCCCCTGCTCACTGTACCTGACAGAGCTTGCTCTTCTGGTTTAACCACAGCTGGCAACTAAGCACCACCCAGCTGCTCACTATCTCCCTACCCTGATGGGATGGGGGAGAGAATTGATACGAGTATAAGTGAGAAAACTTGTGAGTTGAGATAAAGACAGTTTAATAGGTAAAGTAAAAACCATGAACACAAGCAAAGCAGAACAAGGAAATCATTCACTTCTTCCCATTGTCAGGCATGTGTTCAGCCATCTCCAGGAAAGCTGGGCTCCATCATGCATGATGGTTACTTGGAAAGACAAACATCATCACTCAAAACATCCCCCCTTCCTTTCTCTTCCCCCTGCTTTTATTTCTGAGCATAATGTCATATGGTATAGAATATCCCTTTGGTCAGTTGGGGTCAGCTGTCCCAGCTGTAATCCCTTCTGACTTCTTGTGCACCCCTAGCCTACTTGCTGGTGGGGTGAGAAGCAGAAAAGGCCTTGACTCTATGTAAACTGTACTAAGTAATAATGAAAACATCCCTGTGCTATCAACAGTGTTTCCAGCACAAATCCAAAATTTATCCCCATACCAGCTACTATGAAGAAAATTAACTCCACCCCAGCCAAAACTCACACACTTGCAAACAGAATAAGGCTGTAAAAAATATTTGAGGTGAGCTACGAGGTAAAAGGACTTCAGGGGTGCTTGCCAATGCCAAGTTACAGGAACACTTCTTTCCACAGGTCTCCTTTTGAAGAAAAGGAGTAGATGATTGTTAGATTAACAAGTGTAAAACGGCTTGTGCAAGGCATGTGAGTGTCCACAGATTGCCTTTGTGATTCCTCATGGAGCACAAGTGATTTCTGACGTGAGAGCCTGCCTCAGCTGCTGTCTATACAGGGCCTTTTATTTTCATGTCTCAAAAGTTTTGGCTTCTATCATTTTTAGCTAGTGAATCTGTCTGTCCTCATAGAGACTAATCTGCTGGGACCTTCCTCTCACAGAGATCTTAATGACTATTTGGGTGAATTAATTGTTGAGAGATTATTCACAGGTAAGGAAGTTAAACCAAGAAGAACTCAGGATTGCTTGTGGTGGACTTTAAAAGATGTTCTCAGTCAGATTTCTTACTATAAGAAAAAATGAGGAGAAGAGAGGATTTGCTTAGAGAATGAGCTGGTTATACAAGATTTCCTGCCCTCATGAAATGTCTGCTTGTAGTTTTTTACTGTTTACCTGACGTAAACAGTAAAAAAAAATAGTTGGTGTCAAAAACTGACAGAAGCAATAGTCATGTTACTAGGGAAATGCATCTATTGTAAAACTTGAGAAGAATTAGAAGTTACAAAGAAGAAAAAGAACATCCAGTTTTAACAAAATGCTCAATTTCAAAGAAAAACTATGATAATGAGTGTCTTGGCTTTTTAGGATTCTTAGAAAAAACCCAAACCAGGCACAAACTTTATTATCTTAATGCACTCCTAGGCCATCTGATATAAGCTGGGCATACTTGGAGGCTTAATATGATAGCAAGGCACACTTGTTTCCATACCGGCATTACTGAAACTCATTATCATAGTCACATCCCTGAGATTTGTACTTGTTGCTTACAAAGAAGGTTGCATGTGTGAAAATAGTGTCATCTGTCATTTCTCACTGACAGACACATTGATTTTACTAAATCTGTTTTGATCATAGATAATTCCTCACATTCAAATGCTATGCAAAAATGACATAATTGTATTTTGTGTAGTATTTGTCTGTAGTGAGTCACTTAGGCAAAGAAAAATTCATTACTAAAATAGAACTGTGGAGGTAAAGTAACAGCTTTAGCCTCCACTCGGTCTAAGTGCTACGACAAAAACCTTGATGGGGTTTTCAGAGAAAGCAAGCCATTGCAATTTCATCTTCATGAATGTATTTGTAGCTTAAAAGGGGCTTAGACTTTAAGCCTCACTAACAATTTACTTGGAAACAACAGCACACTGTGTGCGGCTTTGCATCAATCTGGTGTGGGTTATCTGCAACCCTCCTCCCCTACATCTCTCTGCCAGTTGTAATCCCATTAGACGATTACATCTGGTGTCCTCAACAGACAGATTTAGTCATAATTGAAAAAGTACTTCAAGTGGATTTAATTCACTGTGTTGTCATTTTATTACCAGTGCCTCTTGTACCCTATAACTTTGCCTTAAGTAAAGTGAATTTATGGCCAGTTAGGACGTGCTAGTGTATGGTTGTGCATATAATTGTTATTTAGTCAAAACTACAAGAATCAAGTGTTGACCATTTTCATGCTCATGAATCTTTAATTCAGCTTACTAAAGGTCGCTGTAACATCTCGTTACCAATCTGTGGCTGAGTCATTTGAGGAAAGTTGTCTGTAAGCTGGCAAGAAGCAGTTAGCTCTTCCTAGAGTTGTTTTGCTTAGCTTAAGAGAAGAGAAATGTGTAATTCAATGTGCAAGCATTTGCTTCCAGTGTGGCTGATGGCCTGTATCTGAATAGCTGTTACAATCCTGGGAATGAGAAATATTTATGCTTGGGCAAACTTGCACCGATTTGTTTCTCAGTAGCAGGCAGGCAGAATTGGCCTTTAGCAGAGAAATATTTTTATTTTCCTTTCTAACCTTTTGGCTAACAATATCTATCATTGGCTAGTGATATTCATCTATGTACAATTTATTTCTGTATTTTAGTGGGAGGAGAGGGAAGCTATTTAGGGATAGAAGTTGACCTGGTTATCCATATGGATGGAGACTTGGTGATAAGCGGTTGAGCTTTTTTTTCCTGTAGAGCTGTCTTTGGAATGGATGTGAGGACCTGAAAAAGCTATAGCATGTTCACTAAGAGTTGGGCAAGTGAGTGAACTCTGCAGATTAGCACTTAGCATGTCTGCAAATGGAAGTTCCTGAATAGAAACTGAGCTTGTGCACTCTCCTTGAGGTGAGGATAGCAGGGGAGGATGTCCATTTTGAATGTAGCTGTGTTCTTGAAATCTTTTGTCCAGGCTTTTCCTTCAGAGACATGCTGTCTTGTTAGATTCAAGCTGCACAGATTCACATTCATTCTGTCAGAGAGGTGTGTTGTGATCTCCAGCTATCACAGTACAAAATGAACAGAGTATTATTGTCTAACCTGTACTGAACAGTGAGGCCTGCTGCCCTAGGAAGACAATAGCACTATATTTTACAGGCGAGGTTGTCCAGGATGAAGAGGTCTACATGGTTCTACAGTTTGGTGTTTGCTGTAACTTTTATATGTTTGGACCTGGTATTCTGGTAAAACAGGAGAGCAAATGGTGCTAGAACATGGAGAACAGGTACTGAGTTGTGTACAGAGGGGGAAAAGGCTGATAACTGTGACATCTGTTTAGCTAACCTTAACAACTATCTCTTAAGTAATTTGCTATATCACTTCTGGCTGAAAAATAAAACATTTTTTGGGTGAAATGTAAGGACCTGAATGGAAAATGCTGATTCACAGAAGGATTATACAGTGGAACTTCTCAGCTGAGAAATTTTCAATGCATCCACAAAATGGTCAGAAGGAACATGTGGAAAACTATACTGGCCTTTTTCTTCTAAAATGGGGCAGGTTCAAAAGAGAAACAAAAAACTAACCTTCAGCAGCAATGTATAAACACAACCCTACTTCCTAGCAAAGGAATAGAATATTAAATTGTTGTGTTGGGACAAATCTATAAGGTACAGTCTTTAAACATACACTAAGCTAATGTATACAAGATGTTGAGCTGCATGTTAATCACTGTATTGCTCAAGTGTCACCCATTACCTTAATTTCTCAAGCACGGAGAAAGCTACAACTTGAAAAAAAAAAAAAAAATCTATTTTCTAACATTTTGTCATCACTGTATTACCTAAGTCAAGTCTCATTTGATGCTGTTGCTTGAAAGGTCACTAAATGTATGGTACAAAACCTGTGAGTCTTTCCTTGCTGGGAAGTGTCTTTTCACACCTGAGAGTTGCAGCATCTGCCCCAAAAGGCAAGATGGAAGGCATTTTACAAGTTGGAACAATGGACAGTGGGGCAGAGAGGTTTCAGGAAATAAATCCAGGGGGTTAATTTTCTGATGAAAGACCTATGAGGTATGTTCTGTGTGAAGCTGAAATCCGTGTCACATCTGGCAGCTGGCAGTCATTTCATTGTTTCTTCCCACAGACTTTCTGCATGACTTTGGTTAGTTTTGAAGAGAAGTGCAGTAAGACTGGTAGCTACCTGGAAAATATAGAATGTTTTGTCATCCCTCAGCACCCTGCTCTGCCAAAATACAGTTAAGCACAATCAGGTCACCCCTGCTGTGGTGCTGCTATCAAACACGCGTTGCTTTCTAAGGCGGGGGTGTGTGGGATGGGACCTATAAAATACAGAACATACAGGTTTAATTTTTTGTAGACTCCATCTGAGTGATCATTGTTAGAGCAAACTAGTCGCTGTGACAAAGTAGCACAACAAACAGACTCTTAGAGCTTCTCTTTGGACTGTCTGCTTCTGCATGCAGTGGTGCAGATTATCTTAATGCCAGTCTCAGGGTCACCTGTGCCCACCACAGCAATTTTCAGCTCCCCTCTTGCTACATTCCTGTGTTTCTTTTATCCTTTCCATGGGCGTGGCTTGCAAGCGAGGCCAGGGAAGCACACCCAGGTTTTCCACACCTGGGTGGAAATTATTCCAGGCACAGAGTGTAGTGGGATGCTTTCCTTCAGCTCTTTGTGTAGGCTCTGCTCTCAGGTTATTTCCTCAGCAACTCTTACCTACTATGTAGTAGTTATGCCAGTCATTTTCCTTGTATGGTGAGGTCTGAGGTCCTGGGTACATGACTTGGAGCCTGAGACTGAGCGAGTCTCTGTTTTAGCATGGTGAAGGTAAGTGCTGTTCTTGACTGAGGGGTGAGTGGGAGATAATAGATTTGGTCAGGAGTCTGTTCTGACTGCTTTGAACAAAGCTGATATTCCTTTGCTCTTAAACTCTTGGGAATGTCCCCTTTTCACTTGAAGAATTGTGTTGCCAAACTGTCATCTTTTCTCTGGGGTCACATCACTGTCTGTCTGATTTCTATAAGGATTTCTATACTTGGGAAGTCTTCCAGGACCAAAATACCAGCCTGGTGGAAAAGAGCAGCTTTTGAATAAGGCCTCAGTAAGACTCTGCTTTGGTTTATGAGTCCATGGTGCATCGTTCTGAGTTCAGGTTCTTGATGCTGTTCTATACAGATCTCTGGTTTACTTGTTACAAGATTTCAAGTGCTTCTGAAGTACATGTCAGC
>WTSP01023035.1:0-36986 GCA_025331215.1 Actenoides lindsayi
AAAACTTTTTTACAGTGAGGGTAACAGAGCAGTGGAACGTGCTGCCCAGGGCGGTTGTGGAGTCTCCTTCTCTGGAGACATTCAAAACTCTCCTGGACATGTTCCTCTGTGATCTGATATAGGTGATCCTGCTCTGGCGGGGGGGTTGGACTAGATGATCTTTCTAGGTCCCTTCCAACCCCTAATATTCTATGATTCTATGATTCTATGTGCATTCTGCGCTGTCTTCAGTTATCCACCTGCTGTATAGTAGCCTTGGTAATTATTCTTTTGTTTGCTTTCTGTCTGTTTTCAATCTATAACAAAACTTTATCTCTCACCCTACACATACCTGGCTTGCTTTACAGTCCTTGCTGAAAGCTTGTCAAAAACTTTTCTGAAAGTTTGAACAAGAACCGGTTCCATTACATGCTATTTTTCTCAGTTCCAAGAATTCTAATATACCAAGATAGGGGTTGGGTGTTTTGGGGTCTGAATTATGTTTAACCAGGTGAATTACAATTCCATCCATTTATATATATCTGCTAGTGTAACAAGACTCACTGCTTTAAATTTACAGGTAACTTTAGAGTTCTTCTTACAGCTAAGCACATTTGTCGTCTTTCTGTCCTCTATACCAGCTTCATCACTGACCACGCCTTTCAGTAAAAACTTTGTCACTTCACTGTTGCTTTTCTGAACTTCTAAACGTGCCCAAGCCACCTGTAACAGTCTCATGAAACATCTTTTGCCCATATTTTCTCCTAGGAGCTTAAACTTCATCAACAGGAAAGAAAATGTATCTCCACTGTATCTACTACAGTGAAAAATAATGCAAAAAGAAATAGTTAATATAATGCCTGTATGCTCCAAAATATGTTTCCAGAGACCTAGACCATATCTCCACTGAATTAACAAATTAATCTATCAATACCTTATTTAAGGAACTCTTTTTTTTTTTTTTTTTTTTTTTGTGGCATCCCCATGTCTTCCCTGGCCAATAACCACATCATTCACAAGTCTGTGACCTATGGTAACCTTTCCTTCATAGGTCTCCTTAATTTACAAGCAAGAAGCAGCACATGTTGCAGCTAGTTCCAAATTAGAAGCTTGTTCACTGCTAATTAACATATGCATTCTGACTGGCTACATAGCAGTCCAAACAGAACAGATATTTTCAACTCCACCTGATTTTAGCTCTCAACTGAAACACTCTCTTGCACTTGTATGCACTTAACACTTTTCATGAAACCGGTAAGAACATACTATCTTCAAGACTAATTCAGCTGAAACTTGGGGAATTTGGACAGGAGCTTTCTGTCTTTCTTGCTTTCTTGTGACCTTTTGACCTTGGATACCGCCTTATCAGCCTACTCAGCCATGAACTTACCAGGTTAAGGCTGGATCCTCAAAGGCACGCATTTTCCATAGAGTTTCTGTGTTGCTTGCTCCCAAATCTATTGGGTAGTTAACTAGAGGAACACCTTGTTATTTTTTGATACTGTGGGCTACTGTAGCTAGATGGCGAGTATTGCAAAAATCAGGCAGTGTTTGAAAGCTCTCTTATGAATAGAAGTACGTAACTCTCACTTTTTTTTTCATAACGTCAAAAATCAGCTTTATTATTGGATTTTATATAATCACAAAACCACTGTTAATCTGTGTTTTTAAGTAAATAAAATGGAATAAAATTACTCAGAGGTAAAAACTAATATTGTCAAGTTATATTTAATAAACATTCTCCCTAGCCACTTCAATGTATTTATTAAAATGAATTTAATTAAAACTAGTACCCTGTTTAACTAAATAACCCTCATACAAGCCCTATCACTACTAGCCTTCTCTCAGCTTTCAATCCCTTAATTCTCCTGTTCCAAAGCCACCATGGTTTCATAACCCAGAGTCCCCAAACACTCCCATCCCAAGTCTTTCCCCCTCTCAACCCATACCAATAATCTTTGACTTAATGCTACTCCACATCAGTTTACTAAATCCCAACACCTGTTTCTCTATCTCTTCTGACCCTATCTTCCACCCTCCTGGTTCACACCAAATCCTTGTCTGCCCAAATTGCTTCACCCTTCTGCATATCACTTTCCAAACTGCCAGCCTACTCTGTAATGCCTGCACTTCTCCTATTCATTCAAAATCCACATTCATATCTAGTGGCTCAACACCACATGTCCTGGTTCCAGGTGCCTCAAAAATGAGCCCAGCCTTTGCTTAGCTCCTCCAGGTTTGTCTGTAAAGGCACTTGCTGCCATACTGTTAGGCTTTTATTGTATGCTGGTACCTCTTGTCACCCTTTATTGTCATGGCAGCCTTGTCTTCCCACAGAACTAAAAGCCTTGGTCTTTGTTGCAAGACAGGCTTTAAAAGTCAGGCTGAATCACAAAAAAACCCAAAACGAAATACAACAACAACAAAAAACACCAAATCAAAACAACAACCAAAACAACAACAACAACCACCAAACAAAAAAAGACTGTATTGCTATGTTCCTTTGGACCTTGCAGTTACATCTGAGTCTTCCAAAACATCACTGTTTCAGGTATGATTAAAAAAATTACCGTAGAAATTACCACGTGCCATACATTCAGTACTGAAGAATCAGATTGCCTTAAAAGAAAAAGCACCCTCAACTAAGCCGCCCAAATTTTCATACTAAGCAAGCTTCAGATTTCATCTCTCCAGCGGAAAGAAATATGGCCTGGAGAATCACTGTATAGAACAGATGTCTAGAGCTGAATGGATGCAAGCGCATAATTGTCAGATAGACCTCCAGCTCTAAACTTTTCATTGACTTGTGAATCCCTTTTTACACAGATCTTTTTCATGATGACAGAAGACCACTAAGACCAACCCAACCCACGTTTTCATATTTTACTACAGAAGCAAAGCCTGTATAAACACTGTGTAGTTGAATACAAAATATATTAAGGTCACTCAGAAAATCTATGTTGTCTGCTAGAAGCTGAGGTCTTTATTGTTTGCCTGCCACAAAGAAGAAAATTAGTACCTTCATTCTCCTTCTATACATTTTGCACCTCCTCTGTGGGAAAATATCTTGGGTGAACCCAGAAGGAAAAAGCAATGCAGACACATTTACCATTACCAGCACATTTCCAGAGCTACCACTGCCATAGATACTTTCCAACTTCAGTATACCTACACTGATTGACTGGTGGCTAAACAGCCTCCACCATCTACAAGTACCAGAGTAAACTCTTTCGTCACCCCACACAGGCACGCTCAGGAAGCTACAAAGACCTTCCCATATAGAGTTTTGCAAATTCGTCTCTGGATTCCCCCTTCTATATTTCCTAACTGAACTAGCAGTAACTAACTATGGCAGGAATACAGAAATTTAAAAATAATTGAATAGCTATACAAATGACAGCAAGACAACAACTTGAGCTGTCTAGACAGTTGCAGTTGAACTAGACACTAGTTGTCTAGACACTGCAGTTGAAGCCAAGTGAGAAATTAGTATTTTTAGGAGAAAGTCTATTGATTTATTTTCAAAGTCTTTTTCTGAAAAGCCTAAAATTAAATAGATGCATTTCTTTTCTTTTTTTTTTTTTCCCCCTCCCCCCAATTTTTTTAGGTACTAATTTTATCCAAGGAGGTAGTTTCCATCATGTGTTTGGCTTTCAACAAATCAGCATTTCCTGAATGAAAATGTTTCGCTACCAAATTTTTGTAACAGTTTTACTGATAAAGTTTAGCTTAAAAAAGTTGGTTCTTTTAATGAAATCAGAATTCAGACTGACAGCACTGAACATTACTGGAGAAGCAAACAAGCTCCTTGTGATTTTCCCCACACCACTTCAGGTTTTGAAAGATGAAATTCTCTAAGTAGAGTCTGGCCTGATGCAAGATCAGGCCTCAGCACCTCTGGTATATTCAGTGCTCACATTCTCTGCTGAGTCCATCAACAAGAAGGTGCTTTCTTTCAGTGACTTACACTTTAAGGTTCAAGACCCATCTGCAAAGACCAAAGTGCCTATGTTAGTTTTGGAACTGATCAGACTAAATCAAAACCTTAACTAGATGTAGAAGGGTCCAAAAATCTGTTCAGCTTCCTTGAGTTGTAAAGGCACCTCACCTTTTGAAAGAGACATACCGCAAAACATCTAGCCAGATATTCAAAATCCCAGCGTATAACAACAAAATTGAATAGAAGCAAAACCAAGCATTAAACATGCCTCAGAAAACCTAATAAGAAATCACTGTTAAAACAATACTTCCAAAATCAAGGTATCAGAGCACAGATATAACCTGTTTGTCCCTAGCAAGTAAAGAGGGGCAAAAATAATAATTTCCAAGGTGAAGTGCCTATTCTGGAGAATCTCCAGTTGAATTAACTGAAAAGTGTTCAACTCTAACACCTTTGAAGAAAACTTTAGCATATTCTAAAGAAAAAAAAATTACTACATGCAAAGTCATTTAGGACATAACTCAAAGAAAAATGAAACTTAGTGGAATTCAACCCGAAGCCAATGTAAATTTGATCTATACCACCATGTTAGCAAAAGGATTATCTCATGCTAGTAAGTACTTTATTATGCCTTTACAATGTTATTTGAATACAGAAATTACATCAGAACCCATTCTGCACATTTTATTCCCAGCCCTGTGATGCCACACTAGAGGTATGAGAAAGCAGACTACATGGAAGTGTAAGTCTGAGAAGACCTGGGTTTATTGTTTAATAAGACCAAGCATGGATTTGTTTTTTTAATGACATTTTCTAATCCTCTGCCCAGTCTCACTTTCTCCTATAAAAGGACTTTAACAACATTCCTGTCATCTCACAGAAAATCTAAATTCTGGTCACTGTAAACACTTTGGAACAACAATATGACAGAAATGGATTTTCATGAGATTTACTCCTTCCAGTATGTCTCAACCCAGCCCAGTATTGACACAGAAGCCTGTGACAGACTTTTCAGTTGTCACGGGGGCTCTAGCTTTACTGCTTACATACCTGCTGTGTAAGGAAACTGATGTGGCTTGGTAGGGAATACTGACGGCCTGCTTGCTTTTCTGCCAGCCGCTGCAGTTCCGCTGCTACCATACTGGGGCTATAATGTTTGCCCTGAGAAGAAGTATCTTCTGCATCTTTATGCATCCTGGCTGAGCCCACACGCTGCCTACTGGGACTGCGATGGCACAAACCTATCAAACAAACATTTGGACAGGCTTGGTGAGCAGTATGTCAGAATCTCTCAGCCTGCTGATCAGAGACAAAAGCAGGTACAATACTTACTGCAGATTCTAGGAAGAGTACAGACCTCTGTATAGGCATGGGTATTGCCTATATGAGTTTTTATCAATTCCAAACCTATATTCTTTTTATCATAATGTATCTAATGGCACCTAATTCCAGAGAGTATTGGCTGCTGTTACCCAAGCTAAATCTATAATTTTTTTCCTTAAAACCAAATGTATCCCTTTAAATAAGATGCTCAATTGGGAAGTCAGATTTATTTTAATGCTAGAAAGGTTGTCAATATACATACAGCAACCGTAGTGAATATGTGCTGATCCAGAGGTATAGTCTAAAACAAATGTATATAAGTGTTTAAAAAAAAAAATTATCAAACCACAGCTGTTAGTCTGTGTGTGGTTCCCAGAACTTTCCTATACAGGTTACAGTCTGCACCCATAAATTCCTACAGTTTCTTCTACCCTTCAGATTCCTTACATTCTAAAGTTGAATTGCTTAACTATTTTCTACCCTAGCATGGTAAATGAGATGTCTTTAGATCCTGTTTTTGAGACACTCTTGGATGTGGTAGTGCTGAAAGGTCCTAGAGGATGAGATACAGTAATGGTTCTTTCAGATCTTTCTGTTTTGGAGGCCTTGACACACCTTAAAGTGTTCAACAATTATGAGACCTCTACAACTACCTGAAAGGAGGTTGTGTTGAGGTGGGGTCAGTCTTCCAGGTAACAAGTGACAGGATAAGAAGAAATGTCCTCAGGTCACATCAGGGGAGGTTTAGATTGGATATTAGGAAGGATTTATTCACTGAAAGGGTTGTCAAGCTTTGGAAAAGGCTGCCCAGGGAAGCAGGTGAGTCACCATTCCTGGAGCTATCTAAAAGATGTGTAGATGTGGTGCTTAGGGAGATGGATAAGTGGTAGATTTGCTAGTGTTAGGTTTACAGTTGGACTCTTATGATCTTAAAGGTCTTTTCCAACCTAAATGAGTCTATGATTCCCCGTTCAACTGCTTAATAAAAGGGCATATTTGTCAAACAAGGGCTGTTTCCTGTACTCCACCTTTTCATGAAAAATTTAGCACTATTCAACAATAGCGGAAAACTTGTGGAAATGTTAAAGTTTCTATCTACTCCCGAACAGAGATTACACAATCTCTATAATGAACTAGCAGTTTTTCACGAATCCCAGAACACTTACCTACTTTTGCAGAGGATGGTCGGGACAATCTTTGGGTGTAGATCTGAGCAGCTCTCTGAAAAGATGAGAGTGGGCCAATGGTATAGCTACCAGAACGACAACGATGTAACCCTGCAAGGCTAGAAGCCTCACTGGACACTGGGTTTGTGAAAACAGAAGAGCTGTCAGGAGCTGTGCTCTGCAAGGAGGGTAGTGGGCACGAGGACTGAATCAGCCTGGGACCAACTGGAGGAGCCAGCACTGAATGGTGACCAGGCACCTGTGCGTTTTCAGAGGCTGCAGGCTGAGATGGTACCCCAGAACTGGTACTTCTCTGGAACGTGGCACCAGAAGCAGAGGAAGAAGCACTAGGAGGGCTGCACAGAGGTAAATTCACTTCAGCATTTAAGGAGAAGGTGGATCCTTCTGCAACTACAAAAAAATAATGAGCACACTACATGAGAAAAAAGCTGCTTTTCAGGTTCTTTGGATAATAACAACACAAAGATGCCTCTTCAGACACACTGAAGACAAAATGACCTCATCTACCAGCAAAAACAATAGGAGGCTCTACATGAAGAATATCATCTTTCAAAGCTTGCCATATCTGCATCTTCCCCCACAGAAGAGCAGCTAACTTTTTCATGCTGCTGACTCTACAGTATCTTTTCTCAGGTTTACAAGAAAAATCTACAGAACCTTCCCCAAAATTAGGCATTTGAATCCCTCAGTTGGAACCCAAAGGTTTCAACCTTTGCTTAAAACAGTATTAAAAAGAGTTGGTGCTTTCATTCCTTTTTTTTCCTTTGATGATGATTTAAGCCAGTTCACTTACAGGTTGATTTAACTTCTTTGGGTTTATAGCCTTTTAATGCTCCTTCTGCAGGCAGATCTGTAACTGAATTTTTGGTCTGATCACCTTTTATTTTCTTCACCACCTCAGGATGCTCTATAAACAAAACCAAGGAGTTAAGAAGTAGAATAATGGAAACTGTGATATCATTAGAAGAGGACTGCAGAATTTAAACTTTGTTACAAGGTATGTTCTTGATAATATTCACTGTAGACCATGCAACTCTATTGATCACAACTGCACTGTCATGTACAGTAGCACAGACTACTGGATAAGTATGGCTGACACTGCACTTCCTTCCATGGAACACTTAATTAGGCTCAAATATACAAAACTTGCCCTCCAATGGGTATGCTTACTGTAGGCAGCACAATTTAACAGCCCTTGATTTCTCTCACCCCATAGTTTGATTTTGGGAATCTCTGTTAATTTCCAATCTCAGCTCCTTCACAGTTTGCACATTCTCACTTCAGTCATGAGCCACCATATCTAGCTCCTTATAAATGCTAGTCCAGATTCATCCCAGGCAAAGAGGGTAGGAGTGCAGTTACTCCAGTATTCCCAGAGTCAGTTAAAAAAAGAAAAAAGGGAAAAGGAAAAAAAAAATTTAAAAAAGGTGAATTTTTTTTAAAGGGGGAAAAAAAAAAAAAGAAAAAAGAAAAGAAAAAAGAAAATACATGCAACCTCAAAAAACCAGAATAACATTCTGGACAGATTGTTCTTTTTCCATAGACTGTAGTTAAACTGGATTTGTCTGGGCAACATAATCTCAGAGCTGCCTGCAAAACTTACCCCCTTGAGACTGTTTCTCTGACTGGTTACTGGTGCTGCTGGGTTTTGTGCTCGTGGAGTTTGTTCCTAGAAAGACACTTGCCGATTTGTTTTTGTGTGTGTAAAATGTCAGCACTTCCTCCAGGTCACTTTCACTACAATAAAGAGAGAAGAATGGGGGTAACTGAGGATTCTAAGATTTTCTGTCCTCATGTAACAATTAAAGACAAGAAACATTAAGGACACAGAAGAGGGGAATGGGAAAAAAGTTGAGGCCAGACAAGATAATCATTTGCTTATGGTTCTGCAGCGTAAGAAGGAAAGGAACATGCCTTGGTTAAACCTGGAGATGCCCACTGAAATGCTATTTTATTATGCAGTAGAAAATTCAAGGCATTCAGGAGCCTTCCCAGGATAAATCATAGAATCATCCAGGTTGGAAAAGGCCTTCAAGATCATCAAGCCAAACAAATAACCCTACTCTACATGTCCACTGCTAAACTATGTCTCCAAGTACCATATCTACACAACTTTTAAACACAGCCAGGGATGGTGATTCAATCACTTCCCTGGGAAGGGAATAAAGAGCATGTGAAAACTCCAAGCCAGGAGATCAGCTCAACAGGAGAGATTCAGTTTACAGCTAAATTTATGAATCTTCCCCAGGTGCTCTCCAGACCAAGCAGCTATCTTGTTCATGAGAGAACTCAGCTCATTGTTAGTAGTTTCAATTCAGCAGTGGGGGCAGGAGATGAAAAAGGAGGCAAGAGCTTGATAATTAGAGAAAACTGCAGGACAGGCAAACAGAACAGTCAATACTTCTGTGAATCTCACAAAACTTGCACACATTTCTCTCTTTCTTTACAAGTAGAGAATTTAACTGCCCCAGTATCCTACACATCTACTAGCCCCAAACCAGTACCAGCTACCTGGCCATTCAAATTAGGGCTTGTGAAAACTGTAATTCTAATTGTTTTAATATCCAACATACTTTCCTTTTGCTTTATAGTGTTGCCTCAGCATTAATGCACAGATACATGGTGGACCAAACACTAAAAGCAGGAAGTATAGTGCCAGTAACACTGCAGAAAGGGGGAAAAAAAAAAAAAAAAAGAACAAACCAAAACAAAACCCCAAACATACACACAAAAAACCACCCCAGAACAACCCACCACACACAGAAAAAACCAAAACAAACCAAAACAAAAAAACCAAACCACAAAACAAAAGCAAAACCAAAACCAACAACAACAAAAAAACACAACCACACGCAAAAAAAGCACACACAAACAAACAACAAACAAAAAACTAACCCAAAACCCCAACATGCAAAGTTATAATCCTTCAAAATTCCCCTGCATATCACACTTGTACTAGTCCTAGGTAGCCTGAGCTCTGGCAAAAGCAATGTCTAAAGCTGATCCCACTGGAGTTTGGATCTTCAGGGCATTCTGCAACGTTCACCTTTTCTCCCAGATCAGTAAGAACGGAGGTGAAGAAGAAATATAAAAATGAAAAATTGTTGCTGGCTTTAAGCTTTTTAGTCAATTTACCAGCATAAGTATATACTTTTACACAGCTCTGAGGATGTTCAGAAGCAATGTTTGTAGCATGTGCGTAACTAAACACAGTGCAATCCCTGTGATAGCAAAGCTGGAGAGTCAATGAGACAATCCCAGTTATTAAGTAGCAACATTCATTACCTATTCTCTCCAGAGTTGCATTCACTGTACTTCAGACCAAACACTGAGTGGAAATCCATCCCTTTTGCTTTGCTCCAAATGACTAGCTCATCGATTGAAGCTTCAAGCACAGCACAAAGTAGTACCAGATACCAGAGTTTTCAAACATACCTAATACTTCATAAGGAGCAGAAAGATCATAGCTAGAAATTGTCTGATGGTTAGCAAACTGGCTTTTGCTATTTTTTATCACTCGGGCAGATGATCTGGCAAAATTCTCCAGCCCCAGCCTAGACAGTGCACCAGGCAGCGAAGGCATGGTAGCCAGTAACAGGGAAACGGAAGACTATGCAGTTCTGCCCCAAACAACCATCACAGCATTTCTGACAAGAAGCAAAATGACCTGCCCTAGGAGGCAACAGTCATTTTAGTGGCCAGAAATGTCAGAAAAACAAGGGCATGCCATGGGCCCACATAATCTGCATTCCTAGTGACACAAGTAGATGCTGGGATATATAGTAGTCAGTCATCTTGAGTATCATTCTTCTACAGAACTCTATCTGAAAAGCAGTAAGATTTTTCTTGGAGTCTGTAAATCCATTGTGGTAATGACTACATCAATTGTATTAGCAAAATGTAAAATTCATTGTTTTCATAAGAACGTAGCATCAAAAAAAGAGACTGTGAGGCCTCCTGAACTTAGTTAAGCAGCCTCAGCTATCATTCACTTCTAATCAGTCCCTGAGAGTGCTATCCAAACAGAGAAAAAGAACAGTAACTGATCATGGAAAAGCAGCAGTGATTATCAGCCTTCCCAAAGAAGACAGAAAAGCTTTAAAAAAAGGCAGGTGAACTCTACCTGTCCAGAGACTGACAGGGGTCATATAGCTATAATACCATTGTTTTTCGTACAATGCTACAGGCCATAAAGAGTATTTACCTATTTTAAAAATCCATTTCCTATCAGACTCTTGTAAGTTTAAGGCAGATAAAGTTCAGAGCATGTGTAGCTAGAAAATGCTGCGGTTTTTTTCCATTGTGAAAATACCTGCTTGCACTGAACTGCCTTAGCAAGCCAAATAAGAGGCTAGGATGAAGACAAGGGAGTCTAATTCGCTTCCTTTGTCTTAAAATCCCAACCTGGAGAGCTCCTGAGAAGAGGCAGCAAGCATGAGATTTGTTTGAGAGCAGAAACTGGAGAGCCAGAGCCGCAACTGTTCAACCACAGCAGCACAAGGCCATCCGACCAACAGCTCTAGCTTCATTCTCCTTCCAAAGTACTGCTGCTTTTGTTCCAGCATCACAGGAAAGGAGACAATTTGCTCACCAGCAGCAGTTTGAAACTTACACAGACCAGGGCAACCACTATTGTCTTTTTGGAATCAATGGTGGAAGAATCTATTTTATATCTATTTTATGTCCTTCTCTTTGCACAAAATGCTGATTTTACAAGTGTTTTGTTGCTGGAAAGGAGAGGAAAAAAAAGACAAGTCCTACTGTCCCTCAGCACCAGCAGGGCCTAGAGTCAATAAGGGCATCTAGAAGCCTTTAGATCAATCACATCATCTTTAGAACAATCCCATCACCTTCATGCTGGGAGCTCCTTTATCAAAGGGAATAAAATCCATTCCTACCTTGCTCTGGTAATGAAGTTCTGAAAACCTTCAGGATTCACTCCCTCCTCCTCCTCTTCCTGTTTCTTTTTTGATTGCTTCTGAACCAGCTGCTCTGTTTCCTGTTAATAAGCAGTATCAGTGTCTTCATGTATTTATGTTCCATGGCATAGCTAGAGCTCAGAATATAAAAACCAATTCCACAGGATCCAAGAGAAAAATGAAACCAACATCAACTCCAAAGAGCCAAAATGCAAGTATTTCACTATGTGCAACAGAATGGATAGAGAACCCAGAGACAGCATGCTAAGAGTACACTAATCTCATTCCTCCACCTGACATAACTTCTTAGAATTGATTTCCTGAGAAGAGGTGAAGTCTTCACAAATACATGATGCTCCTTCAAACAGACTCTTTTCTGGGACATAAGGAAGTATTTGGAGGAGAAAAAAAAATAAATTTAAAAAATCATTCTTTATAGATAGTAGATCCCCCTTTTACTTTTGCTATTTCTGTGACAAATATGGAGTTTGTCAAAATATTTCAGCATCTGCCCCAAAAAGAGATACTGAAGAAGAAAGAAGGACAAAGCTGCAAAATTAAATCAAGGAGGTGAGCTCATGGCATCCATATTTCCTACTGCAAACTAAGTTCTCCTCTTGATTTAATTTCTCTTGTCACGCAGCAAATTGCCGAGGGCTTATCTACATACCAAAAATATACTCCTTCAGCAAAAGCAAATAAAGTAAAACAGTACAGCCTGTGTCCAATATGCATTTGTAGACTAAAATATACTGGAATAAAAGATGGTAAGCCTTTGTGTGCGAGAATGGGAGCAAGCTCTCCGACAAACAATCTTTCTATTTTACACCAGTAGAACTTGTTGACACTAGAGGTTGTATTGGTACAAACATTTTTGTTTATTAAAAACCAAAACAAAACCAACAAAAACAAACCTACAGGCCTATCTGAAATACCAACACCAGCACATAAGCATATAAGCTTTATCTGACCAGCCTTGACCTCCACTTCATTGCTTCCTACTGGTTCTCTTCAGCACTCCCAGGACAAAAGGGCTAG
Organism: Actenoides lindsayi; assembly: GCA_025331215.1. NCBI lineage: Eukaryota > Metazoa > Chordata > Aves > Coraciiformes > Alcedinidae > Actenoides > Actenoides lindsayi. Next base: position 12,387 of record WTSP01023035.1, read on the forward strand.
ATACATTGTTTTGAAAGATAATACAGGAGGGAGAAGAAAAGGGAAGAAAAAGCCATTCTGTGACTTGTGTCTACCCTTCACTACTTCAGTAAAACCCTGAACAACATGTGATCTGTTTTACTTAGTTTGCTGGAGGTAGTAGTTTTTCTTATGTCATTCAAGGAGATACATGAGGGCTAGTAGGAGTCCCCTAATAAATCTGAAAATACACATCAGTGAAAGAAGTCCATATGCTAGAATCAGACATAAAAAGCCCTCACTGCCTAAAAGTCTCTCAACAGCTTAATCATGTACGTCCTAAAACCTCAAGTGATCTGTTCTCACTTGTTTTAAACGAGAAAATGTTTATGAAATGATTTATTACCAGTTACACAGCTTTATTTTGTGAATTTACTCAAGAGTTAGCAAAAAATCCTGATGTTTAAATACAATTTGAGTGGAAATTATATCCAAAGCAGCTGCATTCTTCACTCACCACAGAGCCACCCAAGTATTTTGTGGTTACTCCTAACACAGTAATTCAGTGAGCATTAGGCATACAAGGCACTCCCTGGAACAGATCTGGTTCAGTGCCAGGCTTGCTTTGACAGATCAAGTTACCAAATGTCAGTTCTGACAAGGTAACGTAAGTGAACATCCTCTGCTAACAAATAGGAGCTTGGAGGCCTGTGTGCACAGCAGCCTCTGAAAGCAAAATTTAAACTACCCTTATTCTAACGTTGAAGAAATGCTAGGGGGCAAAGGAAAGGGGAAGCTGTTCTTGCAAAAGAAGGATTAGCATGAAACCGCTATGTTAAGAACAGCATCTTCTACATCTAAAGAGGTGAAAAATACTTAAATTAGGACCTACTTCTCCTTATCGCTGAGTATCCAGAGTCCCATACTATAGACAGGTAGTAGTCCCTCAGTATACCAAACAATAAAATACATAGTTCATACTGTTCATAATAAATCTCTCAAGAAGCATCACAAAAACAGGGAGAAATGGGAAAAGGTATTACAAAGCATTAGAATGGAAGACAAGCCAAATAAAAAACAAACTGCCAGTTAAATTCCACTTCATTTCAACACTTTTTACTTTTCTGCACATGATTACCAGACTGCATCTATAATGAAGTAATACTGTCATCTATCTGACAAGCTGACCAGACAAACTACCATTACTGGCTACACAAGTGCAAACTGACCACGTAAATTGCAGAACAGAGCCTTTAAAACAGCATCCTGTCTTGACTAGGACAGCAACCAGCAGGAGATACTTTTAGAAGCGAACAGAAACCAAAAGAGCTACCAAAAGAAGAATCAAGAAAGAAGTAGTCACCTTGTTATAACAGATTATGAACTCGCCCAGCTGGTGAGCCAGGATACGACGACGATCATTTAGTCCTAAACAACGGCTGGGGAGCAACATCCTCAAGGACTGATGAAGATTGCTGGCAGCTCGCTTCAGAAAGCGTACCACAAGCTCCTGCAAGCAAGAGAGATGGAGTTAATAATGGACCTGCTGCAAAATGTGGGGAGAAGAGAACAGAGGTACAACAACAGTTAATGACTGGAAAGAACGAAACACGCGCTCCTGACAAAATGAGCTGACAACTGTCAGGCAAAAGCATTCTGCAATGGGTGTTTTTAATATAGCCCTACAAATCCAATACAATGGTGTGCCTTGCCTGAGGTGGGTCAGAACTGGGAACGCTTGAGTGTTTGTCTGAAAAGCATGGCAGAGGAGGAAAACAAAAAAACAACAACAAAACCAACCAAACAAACAAAAAAGGAGCAAAAAGCAGCAGCAACACAGAGCAACCCATAAAGCCCAATAATTTAAGAGAACGTTTCCAAAAAACAACCTGTAATATGTTAAAGGAGGCCTGTGATGAAGCATACAGACATAAAATCCTCCCAGCACTATCAGAGAGAAGAGGATCTTGGTCAGATATCTCCACTACAGTGACATAGCCCCATTTCATCACTTTTCATATATGTATACTAGAGCCACAGCCCCTCCACAGCAACAGATGACTATATCCACAGCAATGTAACTCCAATCCCCCACCATGTCTGTCTGATCTCTGGTGGGGGAAACATATGGCAAGGGAGATCCTAAGGTGAGATGCATCCTGTGGGTATTTTAAACTCTTTCTCTCTACTCTGGATTTGTTTTTGGTTCGGCGTTCTGCTAATGCATAAATGAGCAGCCTCACTGCCAAACTATTGGATTTCACAGCTCGCCTCTCACTGCCATTACTTCAGGCTGGTTTGATCTGTTATTTTAAGCATTATTTTTCACAGTAGAGTGGACAAAGCAACTCTCAAAAAGCCAGTTTTAATTTCCACTTGGAAAGAGCAGGGGCGACATCCACTAAGTTGACTGATTATTCTAGACACACAATTTTAACTCCGAATGTCACTGGCTGTTTCTCTGCAACATACATTCAGCAAGAATACATTTGAATTTGCAGAAATCTCAAGAGCCTACTGTACAAAGCTCTTTTAAGAAGGTTTGTGAGGGGATCTGGGCTTGCTGCACTCTTTAAAGTGCATATACATCAAATATAGGGCTTTAAAATACTGCCTAGAAAATTTCATCACATGGTTTAAGAGAAAAAAACCCAATCAACAAAATCAAATGCCACCTGTGCTAGAAAGTAACTTTCTCTCCTCAGTGGCTTTCACTTGGTTTTCCCCTCTACCTAGAATGCATACAAGATGCACAGATGCCTGCAAAGAGTAAAACAGTAAACGTAAGAAAAACCTTAGCTGGGTACCTGTTCTATCTGAGTAGAAGTCTGAGAGATGCTTTGTTTAATACAGCAGAAACCAGATATTGCCAAGTAATCTGAAAGAATCTTAGAGAGAAGGAATCAAAAGCAGGTAAGCTCAAAGATCACTGAAGGAGCACCAATGAAAGATCTGAGCAGCTTGACTGTTTGCCACACTAATCATTAAAAGCTGTCTACTCTATCACTGCTTAAATGTCAGTCAGCAGTCCTACCTTGTCCGTATATTAAAAATACTGGCAGCTGGACAAAGATAGACAGATATAATCTTCATTGGACTTCAGTTCTTCCAAGGATGGGAACTGACCTCAAAACCCTCAAGGCAGATTTCAGCTTGGCTTCTCAGTCTGGCCAACACAAAGCTGCTTACCATTTGCTCATCCTCTTTGGCAGCCCAGGCAGGATTTTGGATCTGGTCGCCAGCCTCCTTCATCAGTCGCAACTGAACGTGATGTAGATAGGCTGAGAAAGCCCTGCGAGCTTGCACTTTGCTGTGGACCAAAATAATCAGTCAGCTATCTTCAAAGCAGTAATGGGAAGAGTTACAGCAGTCAGGCACAGCTTCTGGACCAAAGTACAATCAGCAAGGACCTCCTCAGTGCACAAATGTTGAAGCTCAAGGGAAGGAGGACCCCTTTACACCACCAGTATTTTCAAGGAGACCTTCAGTTCACCAAGATAGGTTAAGTATTGCAGGAGACACAAGACAGAAGACACTCTCTAAGATTGCATCTAAAAATGGAATGCCTTCCTTCCCTTTTCACATCTTTAGCTACTCTCCTCCAAAAGCCAGTAACATGAACATCCACAAAAATGTGTATTTTTACACCAAATTCAAGGCTCTGTTTGGCTTCTGGCTTCACAAGCATTTTGAACACCACAACAACAAGCCATAAAATAAATAAAGGGCTTGGTACTGATGCCAGAGTTAAAACAAAGGGCCTGCAATTGCCACTGGAAAGAATTATATCTGTGAATGTGAGCTCTCTTCCCCTGCTGGCCCAAGGACACAAGCCAAATTTCATTGAGCAAGGCACCACTGAAAAGTGAAAGAACATCAGCAAAATCTGCTGTGCAGCTGGCTGAACGTATTGGGAAGCTGTGAGCATGAACTGAGGAGAGGACTGAAGTAGGACTGGAAGTGACACATTGCTTCTCATTCCCTCACAATGGTAGCCACTTTAGAGTACACATCTGTTGTGAGAGAAATTGCTGAAACAGATGCCTAATTCTGCTTATTGTCACCTTGGCCTAAGCACTCAGACACTCTGCTCTCCCAGTCTCCACTCTTCATTGCAGTTTTTCCCATAGTCACTACAAGCTGTCCCTTGAATTGCCAAGCACAATTTCTCCTTTCCTTTTCATAAGGATGTAGAAACAGATGAGCTTTCGTTTAGTACAGATCACCCTGAGGTGATGTCCTCATATTTTCTATAAAATTATACATTTTCATCTTAAAATGAACTAGAGTTTTCAACCCACTGCTTTCCTTGAGTATTATTCCAGAACCCACTTCTAATAATTAGGAACCCTCTTTTACTACACAGCCTAACTTCACTGATGAGCAGTTCATATTTGGTTTTTTCTTTCTCCAACATTGTCCTGTATCTTAAATAATTTCATTCCTGATAGGCCTCCTACCTTGAATGTATTTATTAACAGCAATTATATCCTTTCATAATTTTCATTTCACTAGTGTGAGCTATCCACATCTTTCAGTGTCTCCTAACAAAGAACCCACACTGGTGACATGTGGGTTATCACAGCTCATCCCCACTTGTTCCAGTCACAATTTACCTTCCATGAACATAGGTGATAGCAAGTATATACAATATTCCACATAAAGTCTCAGAAGTACCTCAAGTGATAAACCCTAGACCACATTTGGTGTTTTCACGCATGCATGAGCTAGAGCTTCACAAACCTCCTGTGATCAGCAAGCATGCAGGGTATTTTTCCCTATAATTTTCAGCTGATGAAGACCCAGCTGATAGGATTTCTTCTGTAAATTATTAGTTCCTAAAAGCCTGCCTCTGCACTTTGAGCTACTAAATTTCATCCTAGTTATATTACTCATATCCTTATTGTCAGCCGGTTCTTCCCATATGTATTCCACTACTTTTCTCTCAAGGTAATAACTCCCAATAGATCAGCAAATTTCATTAGTACATTTCTACATTTTCTCATTCTTCACTTGATTATTAAAATGAGCTTCAGACTGATACCTGAGGAACCTCACTATATTTTCCTCTAGTTGTTTTCTGCTTCTAAGGAATACTCTCAGATAATTGCATGGTCCTCACGTCTCCATGTACAAGTCCCTGAAATGTCATTAAAAATTCAGTCCAGAAATTTAGTCTGGTTTATGTTTGCAAATTTCATGAATGCTTCGTTACAGTGTTACATAAAAATCATACAACATAGTAGCACTTGGAGACCAATGCATCAGTTCAGACACCAATCAGACTTAAAATACATTCAAGTATCCATGCATTTATTTAATGAATAGCTTTTAATGCTCCTGGAAGACCAAGCTAGGCCCAAAAAGGGGATAAGCAAATGATGAGTTCGTAAGAGTCTCAAACTAACACCCTCTGTGGATAGCTGTGCCAGTACTGCAGTTACTAAAGCCTGATAAAAATACCTGGATACAACTCTTGTCTTCCAGTGAACTCCAGAACGCACAACGTTCCTTGTAACACCTCCAAGCTCTGCATGCTGCAAGTAACCACACATAACCTTTCTCTTCTCACATGTGAGGATCAGAAGACTCTGAACCCTGACTAAGAACTAATACTCTATACATCAAGCCACCACATATTAGAAAAGGCTCTCCCTGAGGGGTCTTTAGGGCTACCAGGTTTGTTTTAGATGTTGTTCAAACATCTCATGACCAGAAGTTATAGATTTGTGCTGGTAGGAATTAAGAACACCTCGTTATCAGCATGAACACATTAATACAGTTCTTTGCCTGCACCTGATACTTCTATGATTACAAAATGGGAAACTGAAGAAGGTCCTCATATAAATCTGCCTCTTCTCTGGTGTGTGGAATATTGAAACCTGAGGCTCTAAATGCAGGAACAAGTAACTCTTCTTTTTACCTCCCTGAGCATGGCACGGTTGGGAGAACATGTTTCATTCAACTGTCACCTCTTCACCAGTAACGTCATGTGTGGAAGGCAGAGAAATTGCCTCATCAGGCTGCCTAAAGGAGAGAGAGCTGTCCTATCACTTATAAAACCTGACTGGAACAGGCCTGGTTTCTTTTGGATGAAAATTTAATTACTTCAGCTTCCCTGCCTGTTGACCCCACAAGCAAAGCTTTCATCAATGACAGATCAGATGGGGCCAGCCCCAGTACAGTCTTGGAACATGAGGTCACCAAAAGCCTCACACACTTCTGTGGGGAATTCCAACAGTACTGGGTGCTGAGCAAGATTCTGCCAGGAACACCAGACAGGGTTTACATTCTTTGCAGGAGTCAGTTCTATATATAGGTAGATGACAGCATTGCTATGTTCATCCTCAAAACAGGTTTCAGAATCGTCCCTGTCATGACAGCAAATGTCCTTGCCACAATAAGACATCAGAACTAACCCCAAATCTGTTTGATAATTCATAAATCCTCTCAAACTAAAATAAGAAAGCAACAACAAGTAACAATTATTTTATCTACCTTTGGTTATTTTTCCCAGAAAACACAATGCTGCTTCTTATCTAGAAGATTCAAAATCCTCCTGTGCAGATACATATGATCACTCTATTTTTGCCCTTTCTGTCCATTTGCAAATAGACAGTTTTACTACACACATTTAACGGGAGGATCACACTTCTAAAGGATCTAGTAGGACCCTGGTTAGCAGCATTCTGTAGAATCCCCTCCAGCACCTCTCTGTCTTTTCAAGCAAGAGCCATGATACTCTGCTCCACACTGACATACTCAACAGCAGGCCATGAGATGTTTCAGTAACCTGTCACTCTCAAATGATGTCCTATCCTGCTCTCAGGAGGCAATGACCTTGCACAGAGATTATTATTAGAGGTAAAAATTCCATCACCAAAAATAAAAGCACAAACATGAGAAAGCTAATTTCATGGATAGGCAGTACTGAGATATTCCTACTCAGCCTTTCTTAGATAGTTTAACATATGTTTACACTGACTTCTTTGGAAATACAAAGCATGGAAAGATGAATTTTAGGCTACTATAGCAAGCACCCTGCATTAAGACAGAGAGGTATTTTAGAAGCCTGAGTTGACCAAAGAACAGCTTACATGAGCAGATTAAAGAACAGCAACGGAAACTATGGCTTATGCTTTATACTTATTTATCCAACAGGTCAGGCATTTAGGTAAACTGTCAGGCTATGCAACTACCTCCATTCTGTGCCAACTAGTTGTTGAAGCAGCTCACAGTTACAGAAAAATCCAGGCCCCTTTCTCTAAGGTCCTCCTATCTCCTCACACTCATTCACAATGTGGCACTAAGTCTACATCCGTCATATTTTAAGGACTGTTAGCTGCTGGTCAAAATGCAAGGCAATATGCAGAAATCTCTCACCTCAAGTTTCCATGCTTTTGAAGAATATGCAGCAAGTTAAACTGAGATTCTGAGTCTGGTTTTTGAAGAAACAGCTCTCCTCCATCTTCAGTTTTCTTGTCAAGTTTTTTTGGCAACTTCTCCTTACAAGAAGTTTTCACCAAGTCTGAGAGCTTTGGCTTGCTCTTCACCTGGGTGTCCGAAAGAGAGCCAACAGTCCTTTCTAGCTCTTCATCTTCATCTGCATCCACCTCCTCTTCCTCCTCACCTTCTGTGTCTGATTTGAGGGACAGCTTTGTTGGTTCTGATGTCCCTGTAGTAGAGGAGAAAATCACCTATGCTGGTTAAGGAAAAAAAAACCAGGGAAGACTGTTCTGCTATTTATACCCTTTGGTTTGCTTCTAAACTCGTTTTTGCTAGAAGGACAGAACACTACCATTTTAGAATAGCATCCTAAGTATCACTGCCCTTTGTTATTCTTTGTCTTTCTGCTTGTGTATCAAACAATTGAGAAGTGCATTTTTCCAGTATCAGAGAAGACAGACCAAGATTCTTGTCTTAATCTTAAAAATTATAAAAAAAAAAGGCTTTTCCTATAATTTATCTGGATTCTTACATATAAACTGACATGTATATACACACTTGTACTTGACATATAGACTCTTTTTTTTTGTATTTTTTTGTGTCAGAAAAAAACAAAGCTATGAAATCTAAATTTCCACATGTGCCAATAAAGATCACATACCTTAACATAGTACCAAAAATCATTCTATAATATACAATCTCTCCCAACACGGTCAGTATTATATAGCCACTAGAAAGAGTTTAGTGGCTTTGGGAACAGCCATGTGTGAAGATCATTCATCTCTGCACCCTTTTAAATTTTTCCCATGTCAGCTTGGATAAGAAGGATGTCACTCTTTCCAACATCTTAGTCACTGTTGTGTAGGAGAACCAGCCTAGAAGGTCCAAGTTTCATCTTGCTCTGAAAAGCTGCATGTCTAGAGGCACACATACTGTTGAATTCTAGCACCCAAAAATGCAACTACAGGCTTATCTTCAAGAAAATATTATTTTAATCATACACATGGGGATGTGGCATGGTGGGAAAGAAATTCTAGGCACTAAGGCAGCAGGAAACTTAGAAGAGGAATGAAATGAAAATGAGTAACCCTTGAAATGAAAACTATTAAGGTCAACCTGTGAATCCCTTTAGAGACTACAAAGGCCAGAACAACCCCATTCACACACATTTCAAATGAAAAGTCCTTTTGCTTGCTTGTGACTAGTTGCTCATTTAAGACTCTAGTCACACGTACCTGATGACCTTGTCCGTGCTGCTCTAGCCTTGCCGTGACATCGTCGGCGCTTCCGTAACTCCAGTGAAACAAGCTTCCTCTCATAAAAGAGAGCATGAGAGTCTACCGCTTCCAGCCTCATATCCAGCCTTCTGCCAAGACCTGCTCTGGGAAGCATAATACAGAGATATCCTCAATCTCCCTTTATACATCTCTCACTGATGATACAAGAGACTTAATAAATTTAATTTTTTCAAGAAACAGTTTTCCTGACACGGGGAAGAATGATTTATGATCAGCCCAACTTTGCTCTATTTAAAGCCTGTAATCTTTTATGGGAGTCTTGCAAGTACTTTACAGAACATCACCTCTAAAAGCCCCATAACACACTTATCTAGTGTCATGTTTTCATGGCTGAGCAGCATCTATCCATCATGCAGCAGCTCAAGGCACAATTAACAGGGAAAATTGAATAGCAAGAGTACAAAACAATGGAGAGTGTGCAGAGAGCACAGGGACCTAAGTCCAGTTTCTGAACCTTTTATGTAGATAGTTTGCTCTTCACTGCTTGATCAGAGATAAGAATTTTAACATAATCTAAGTGAAAAATGACAGCCTTTCTACAGGTTCTGCCTAAAGCAAGGCAGAAGGAGCCCTGCCAGATTCCATAAGGGAGACAAACATAACTTTCTTCCAGTGCACAAAGATTCAAAAGTGCTCTTTATGATATAAGTGGGAATATCCACAAAAAAAACCCCAACCTTGCTGCTCCATTTATCTTTCAGATCTGGCAAAGTGAATATATGTATACGTGAAGTCCAAAACCCTCATACATGACAGAATCTTAAGAGACCTCAATGATGAGGCTTATCAATATGACAGGAATGCAAAGTAGGAAGCCTAGGAGGTGCAATCTTAAGGTTCAAGCCAACAAAACTTAAGCTTTCCACATGCTGGGAGACTCTTTGTTCGCTGTATTTACTTCTCTAAAGTTACTTTGACAGATTCCAGATAGCAGAAGGTATTGAGCCAGGACTTGGAAGACGAAGTTGTGGAAACCTAAATTTAGAATAAATCCTACAAAGTACAAGTTATATCATTAAAAAGCCATTTACCTGGATCTCCCAGTGATGAAGTCTCTCTTCATCTTGCCCCTGCAAAGGGAAAATGGGAAAAATTACCTTTCATTCTGGCACATTGACTGGATTAAAAAGCCTCTACAGTTTTTCACATGTACAATGAAAAGGCCAAATTTACAAAATACTTTGTAAGTTCTATATTAAAGAAGAAAAAAAAAAAGGCTCCAAAAGAAGAAATCTCAGCAGCTGTTCTACAACTGATACCTCTATCTGTCTGGCTCAAATTTGAGAAGGTGTCATTTGGTGCTACCCTCCAGACACATCCCTGGAAGTACACATCAGAAAAACCCCAACATATTGTACAGGGCTGATGCAGGAAGAGCTTCTGTAAATACTGTCTCCTCAGTCAGCAACTTTATCCTTACTCTGTAGTTACTTTATTGTGGGTCTCAAACTTGGATAAGAAAAAACATTGAGAAGGAAGGGTGTTAAGCTCTCGATGGAAGTTCAGCTAGCAGCATAAACTGTCATTTCCACTCAAGCACAACCCAGAGAGAAGAATTTAATTATGCTTACGTAGGTCAAAAGACAGTGATATTGAACCTTTGGAGTAAATTTCAGAGCTTACTTTACGTGAGCACAAGATTTAATGTGACTTTAAATTTGAAACAAAACAGTGAGCAAGGATGACATATAATCCCTTCATAGAGATCTAGGTACTTGAAGGTTTTTCATGTCTCCAGTCATCTTTTTACTCCAGTGACTCCTGTGTCTTTTAAAAGGTAAGGTATTGTCCTTTTTGTAAGAAGCCTCCACAGTCACTGCCACACTAGAGAAGAGACAAGCAACCATAACCACCTCTGCAAATCACAGAGTGGTGTTTGTAACATTGGGCGAGTAATCAATTCTTTTCATGCTGTTGTGCCCTTTGCCTCCCTCCCAAATAGAAAAGCTTTCTACCTGTCCTGAAATAGACGTGTAGCCAGCATGTAGTTCATTGATGTCTTGTGTTCCAAAAAGGATCTAAAAAAAACAAAAACAAAACACCAAACCAAAAACTAAAACATAGGATGTATCAAGATAGAGCTCACCCCAATGAAAGGCAGCATAATACAGAAATAAATGATCTATAGAAAACGTCCCTGAAATGGATTGACACAATATGCTTTACCATAACAGAAAAGAGGATAGAAGGAGAGTCTTGAGAAGACTGACAGGGGATCTTATTAATATTTACAAATATCTGAAGGGTGGGTGTCAAATAGAAGGAGCCAGCCTCTTTTCAGTCATGCCCTGTGGTAGGACAAGGGGCAGTGGTCACAAACTGGAACACAGGAAGTTCCACCTCAACATGAGGAAAAACTTCTTTACTGTGAGGGTGACAGAGCACTGGAACAAGCTGCCCAGAGAGGTTGTGGAGTCTCCTTCTCTAGAGACTTTCAAAGTCTGCCTGGATCTGTTCCTGTGAGACCTGCACTGGGTGATTCTGCTCTGGCAGGGGGATTTGACTCTATCTCCAGAGGTCCCTTCCAACCCCTACCACTCTATGAGTCTATCACTTCTCAGCCGAAGTTCCTGGGAGGCAAGCAATACAGAAACATTACAGACTGGAAAGAAAATTAGAAAAGCGTAATATAGTATCACTCTCAGAATGAGTCCTATATCGTGTTTATGGCCTAATGACAGAGAACACAGTATGTGCAGCTCTAGGATGTAAAAGCAGATAGCAGGAATGGATTATCTGAAGTGAAGACATTTTTATTCTGATAGAAAAGCTACATAAAAAACAGCGTTTGATAGCCTTCCATGAGATGCAGTTAGGCAAAGCAGCAGCAGTTAAAAACAAGGGATCAGAAAAAAAGGCATTCTCAACACTAAAATAAACTCCACCAAAACCTTCAATACGTGTCTGATTGCTAAACTGGTTCACCTACATATACCTAATGCAGAATATCCCTCGCCACAGAGCATCAGTGCAACAGTGAACCAGCCTATTGAATTCTTGCTCTTACCCATAAAGGTCCCACGTTAATGGGGTAGGGAATATCCGGATGAAGCCTCCTCTCCGTTCATTCTCCTCTCTCACTCGGTGAAGAACCTTTATCTTGGAATAAAAAGAGGGAGGAAAAAAAAATAGCCAGCAAAATAAATACAATAAAAAATGAACCCTAGAAAGATCTCCCAAGTTTCAGCAGACAAGATTATTACTGCAGTCCTGGAAGTGTGCTGGGTACATATGATATCCTTAAGCAATTTTATCTTGCATTTAAATTCTGAAAGAGTCTGTCACTCCTTGGAGTACATATGTATGCCTGGCATGACTGAGGGCAAGAGTAGTACCCGCAGTAAAACTCAGCGGTTCTGTTGCAAAAATTATGTTACTTCTGCCATAATTTTCATATGTGCACTTGCCCTTTGCTGAACAAATAACCCCACATACTGCACGAAAGCCAAGGTAAATAAAGGATATTTAATAGCCTACTTACCTCTTCCATGGAGAGACCTAGCACAGAGCTGCCTTGCCTTCCTGTTGCTTTTTCCCTGCCTGAGGGAATCAGGTTTTTAATTTCAGCATCACTGGCAGACAGAGGACGGGTACGCTGTAGAGACAGTGTGAATCCAGATTTTTCTCTTCCTCTCTCAACTCACTTTACAAAAGGTTACATTCACATTCCAGGATCCCATTCCCAGCAGAATCTATACTCCAGAGAACTACAGCCAGAATTCACAATTCCACACTGCAGCTGTTAAGGAGTCCACATCCCAGCAGGCACTAAGTGCGAGTATACACAATTCCTAGCTTTTAGCTCAGCAGGACTCTCAGTTCAGGCTTCAGTGCCAGTATTTACACCTCTAGCCCCTCTCGGAAAAAACATGAGACATATCAAGAAGCACCAAAGCCAGGATTTCCTACAGAAAAATCCCCACCCAAGGGGTACTAGAACCAACATTCACCTTCATGGGCCCCAAATACACTTGGATTCACACTTCAATGGTACCGGAACCATGATTCTCTGTTCCAGTTGTATTGCTACATCAGAATAACAGAACTGCAATTCACTGATCGGATAAAGTTACAGGGAAAAAGTGTAAAATTCAGTTCAATACCTGTTATTCTTTTGTTAAAATACTGCTGGATCTCATCTTGCTACTTGTCTCACATAACAGACAGATCCTATATACGTACATAGATATATCATTCAAACTTGATGCAGATTTTAAAGATAAGAAAAGAAATAATTTGCGGACAGTCTCTCCAAGCTCATTCTTAACCTGATGGGCAGTCCTGATTCATTCTAACAAAGGACAGGAATTCAAAGTGTCTTCAAATTAGCAGGATTATAAAACTTTAAAATTCCAGCAAGATTGAAATCTTTGAATGTGTTCTCAGATACATTTTAGCTGGTCTTAGGCCTAGTTCAGATAAACTACCTCTGTAAAATAGCATTAAAAAGAGTCTAGCTGAGAAAGTCTCATGCTTTTATACAAAATCAGATTTTCTTTTAGTACCACACCAAGCAAAGAATGCCCTTCTTAATCTAGAAAGGACAGAAAAACACGGCAGAAACCCTAAGATGGATAAGCCCAGGGGAACATCCCATAATTCTCAGACATGACTAAAACTCATGGCAAAATCACGTTGTATCTTGATTTGAAAGGACTATTGGAATTGGAGTTTCTTCTCCATTTCATTAGAAATTGCAAGCGGCTATTCAGAATATGAGACGAAGCAATTGCAAAGCAACAAGCACTGCACTAGACTACAGCAATTGGCACTGAAAGATCCAGAGAAAACAGACACAGCACATGCCAGCTGAAACATTTTGTTAAGCCTAATGAAAACTAATTAAATAAAACAAGAGAAAGTGAGACAGTTTGGATGAGAAGGTAAGAGACAAGCATTTGCAGAAGAAAAAAAAAATGTCAGTAGTCAAGTAGGTTTACTTGATGCTGTAAGATGGCATTAAGTTGAAAGACTTTTAGCTTTTCTTCCAAATCTTTCCTCCATTTAGAAAGCACAGCTTCCAATTTTCAAACAATTTTGCTTAATAATTTCCTCTAAAATCTCCTGCTAGGTAACCTTCTCTTAAAAAGATTTCCTGACACTACCATAAGAATCATCATGTGAGAACAGCTGCTCAAAGAGAACATTAGGATAAAAGATTTCCTGTATTGGATGTTCTCCTTTACTAAGGAAATACTTGAATGAAAGAATCTCCATGGTCTACAATGGAAATGATGGCATTGATTATGAACAGAAAATGTATGCCTCATTATTGGCAGCTCTGGCTCCTATGGCTAGGGAAGCTCTGGCTTCTACTTGAGAACAAACTACACTATTGTCAAAATGCTAGAAAAAAAACCCTCAAACTTTACTGAAATTCCTGCACAAACACTTCCTCCCCTCTCCTCTCTCCAGTGTTTCACTGCAGAATTCTCTCTGCCTGTAACACAAAGTGGCTCCAGCTTCACAAAGATCTCATTTCCTCTTTGACCCAGTGTATCTTTAAAAGTTAGATAAATCCAACCACTTTATCTCCAAATTCTGCAAGCATCTCTGGTTCTCACATCGTGATTTTAATCATACTAAGCACTGACAGCAGATGGCACAAAGATCTTTCCTATTCTCTCCGAGACCTCCTTATTCAATAAGATTCCTTTCTCTTAGACTCAGCTAAACTTACACAGAATTACATAAATGGCAGCACATAGAATGCATTAGGTTCTCAAGATGATTCCATCTGTCCTTCCCTCCTTCCTGCTGGGAAACCTCAAAAAAATGAGAATCATGGCTATTCCATTCGTGGAAGAGGCCCAGCAGCAAAATAATGCCTACTGTGTCCCCACATAGCCAGGTGCTTAGAGCTGTAAACCAATGTTGATTTGCCCATATGGCTTGCAAGGAGGATGCCAAATATGTCACTTAGAGAGGTGGATCAGTATGACTTACGTGAACAATAGTTCTAAATTTTTCCATTACCTTTAAGAAATTCCTATCTCCGTATCTCTTCTGACCCAGCTCACTCTTACATTTTTGCAGCTACCTTCAGATGACTGTCTCTCAGAAAATAGTTACTTTTTTTTATGGGGCTGCTTCAGTTTTATCAGTACAGAATCACCTTTGCTATCCTTTTCCTTCAGACTTATTCCAGCCCTTGTAGCACATAAGACAAAAATTCCTCCTTCTCTTCCCTTTTGGTGTGACACTCCTATTTGCTGCTGCTTTCACCAGATTTCCATTTTTGAATTTAACTTTTGAATGGCCTACCAAAACCAGAACACCATGCTGCCAATGTCTTCATTTACTGACCAGAGTGACAACTTTATCCTTAAACATTTATATCCAATTTCTTTAAAATGCTTGAGGGATTTGACCCAGATGACCTTGACTCTCAGCACACCTCACTCTTTTTTTTTTAAGCTGCTAGAACTGATGTAAATGTTTTTCCAACCTTTGCTCCTGCCACACGGAAACATATACCAGGACCCACCCTCCTTTCTTGCTGACTTCCCCTCCCACCTCCACTGCCCTCCCCCCCAGGCTACTTAGATGCAAAATATATTTTGGGACCAGTTGTGCCAGAAGTATTGTACAAGGTAACATGGGAAACTGCGTCCCTTATATTGGTGAAGAAAGCTGAAGGGTACTTACCAATCTGGTGTTTGCTGTTTGTGACTGCGCAGAAACAGGACGCTGCAAGAGACACACAAAGAGAATAAAACTCTCGTGTTCTCCAGGACACTATCACCCCTACCTAAGCTGCAAAGTCACAAGTACCCTAAAGCAAAAGGGTGTAACTGATGTCCAGAGACACAGCTAACAGTTTCTATCACCTCAGTTCAGATCTTCCTCACATCCTCCACAAATGTATCCCGTCCCCATTCCAAACACAGCACTAATCCTAACCTCAGATGTGCTCAACTGTGCAGAATGCATCTGGACATAAACATGATTTTCAAAAGCACACAGAAAAGAGCTCTGCAGATAGATGGATGAACTCAGCTCTCACAACCAAAATTTATGTTTTTGTAAGAGAAGAGTTACCCAGAAGAAAATATTTAATAGCTATGTATTAAGAAGAAACAGATGCTGTCAAGCAGAATTGTTCATAGAACAGAGGAGGTAGAAAAAAAAAAAAAAAAGAGAAAGTTAAAATCCTGAAATTCTAGAAGCCATTTCATTTGAATATCTCAACAATATTCCAGTTCTTGTGGAGAAACAAGATCACAGAATCATAGAATGCTTTGGATTGGAAAGAACCTTTAAAGGTCATCTGGTCCAACACCTCTGCAGGGAGCAGGGACATCTGCAACTAGAGCAGGCTGCTGCTATGAGCCCCATCCAACCTGACCTGGAATGTTTCCAGGGATGGGGCATCCGCAACTTCTCTGGCCAACTTGGCCCATGCTTCACCACCTTCATTGCAAAAAAATTTTTACTTATATCTAGTCTAATTCTCCCCTCTTAGTTTAAAACCATTACCCCTTGTCCTGTCACAATAGGCCCTATTAAAAAGTTTGTCCCCACCTTTCTTATAAGCCTCCTTTAAGTACTGGAAGGCTGTGATAAGCCTTCTCCAGGCTGAAGAACCCCAACTCTCTCAGCCTGTCCTCACAGGAGGTGTTCAAGCCCTCTGATCATTTTTGTGGCCTTCCCCTGGACCAGCTCCAACATCTCCATGTCCTTCCTGTGCTGAGGACTCCAGGGCTGGACACAGTGACTCCATGTGTAGTGTCATTAGAGTGGAGTAGAGGGGAAGAGTCACCTCCCTCAACCTGCTGGCCATGCTGCTTTTGATGCAGCCCAGGCTACCATTGGCCTTCTGGGCTGTGAGCACATGTTGTCAGCTCATGTCCAACTTTCCATCCACCCATACCACCTAGACCTTTTCTGCAGAGCTGCTCTCAATCCCTTCATCCCCCAGCTTGTACTGATGCCAGGGATTGCCCTGACCCAGGTGCAGGACCTTGCACTTGGCTTTGTTGAACCTCCTAAGTTCACACAGGCCCACTTCTCTAGCTTGTCCAGGCCCCTCTGGATGGCATCCCGTCCCTCAGGTATGTCAACTGCACCGGCCAGCTTGGTGTCATCTGCAAAATTGCAGACGGTGCACTTAATCCCACTGGTCCCCTGAGGGACACCACTTGTCACCAATCTGCACCTGGACATCAAGTTGTTGACCGTTACCCTTTGCATGTGACCATCCAAGAAGTTCCTTATCCACCCAACGGTCCACCCATCAAATCCATCTCTCTCCAATTTAGAGAGAAGGATGCTTTAGGAGACAGAGTCAAAGGCCTTACAGAAGTCCAGATAGAGGACATCCATAACTCTTTCCTTGTCCACTGACGTAGCCACTCCACCACAGAAAGCCACCAGGTTGATCAGGCACAACCTGCCCTTGGTGAAGCCATGCTGGCTGTCTTGAATCACTTCCCTGTCCTCCATGTGCTTTAGCATAGCTTCTGGTAGGATCTGTTCAACGATCTTCCCAGACACAGAGGTGAAGCTGACAGATTGTTAGTTCCTAGGGTTCTCCCTTCCTACCCATTTTAAAAATGGTCCAACGTGTCCCTTTTTCCAGTCACCAAAGACTTCACCTGACTGCCAGGACTTGCCAAACATCATGGAGAGTGGCTTAGCGACTACATCAGCCAATTCTCTCAGGACTCTGAGATGCATAGGTCCCATAGACTTATGTATACTCAGGTTCTTCAGGTGGTCACAAACCTGATGTTCTCTTAAAGTGAGAGAGACTTTGCTGCCCTGGTCCCCATCTTGTGGTCCCTGCACTCCGGAGGTCAGAGAAGCGAGGCTGCCAGTGAAGACTGAGGCAAAAAAAGCTGAGTACCTCAGCCTTTTCCCCATCTGTTTTTACCAGCTTGCCATTCTTTCTCATCAGAGGGACGTGCTTTCTTTGACTTTCCTTTTCTGCTTGACATAACTGTAGAAGTCCTTATTTTTTGTATCCCTTGCCAAGCTCAGCTCCAGCCATAACTTGGCCTTCCTGACCCCACCCCTACACAACTGGGCAGCATCCTTATACCTGTCCCAGCTTCCACTGACTGTGCAGCTCCTTCTTGCTCTTTAGCTTGACCATCGTGTCTCAACTCAGCCATGTTGGCCTCTTGCCTTCCTTGCTCAATTTCTTACATCTGAGCATCAAGGGCTCTTGCACTCTATGGAAAGTGTCCTTAAAGATCTGCCAGCTCTGTTCTGCTCACTTGTACCTGAGGGTCATTTCCCAGGGCGTCCTGTTGACTAACTCCTTGAAGAGCTGCAAGTTTGCTTTCCTAAAATTCAGGGTTCTGACTTGACTCTTTGCCTGAACCGTATCCCCATGAGCTCCACCAGTGCATAATCAATGCAGCACAGACTACCTCCAATCTTGACATCACTAATTAGCTCACACAACATTAGTTGATGACCACCAGGTCCAGTAATGCACTCTCTATGGTGGGGCTATCTATTACCCAGCTTAAGAATTTATCCTCAATTCATTCCAAGAATCTCCTGGATTGGCTACAGCTCGCCATGCTGCTTTTCCAGAAGATATCAGGGTGGCTGAAGTCTCCCAGCAGGATGAGAGCCTGTGGGCATAATGCCTGCTGTAGCTGGAGTAAGAAGGCTTTGTCAATAGGCTTCCCTTGATTGGGTGGCCTGTAGCAGGCATCAACCACAAGGTTCGCTTTGTTGCCCCAGTTGCCAGTTCTTACCTGTAAGCTTTCAACCTGATTATGGCTATTCTTTAAAGACATCTCTTTACACTCTACCCATTACTTCATGTAGAGTAACACTTCTGCTCCTCCTTCCTCACCTGTCCCTCCTGAACAGTCTGCAGACATCGGCAATTGCACTCCAGTCATGGGGTTCATCCCACCAAGTTTCAGTGATAGCAAACAGGTTATAGTTTTCTAGCAGCACAGTGGCTTCCAGCTCCTCCAGTTACCCATGCTGTGCGATTGGTGGCACTTCATCTGGGCTGTCAGACATGTCACCTTCTTAGAGGAATCTCAATCCATTTAAGATATTTCACTGTAGACTCCCACTACCTCAGGATTCCCTTGTTCATCTTCCTAAGACTTCAAGTGTGCTCCAGTGCACCCAGCATGTCTCAGAGCAACAGGATGAGGACCCTCACTAGCAAACAATGCTATTAAACAATCCAAAACAGGTGTAGAAACATTAGCAGTATGCCAAAAAGTATCCTGTATTACTTATCTGGAATCAAGCCTACAAGCAAAACCAGTTTAACAACAGAGGCAGGTTCAAAAGAAAACTATTATGATAGGAGCTTACATTTTTCTTGCCTTTGGTGGTATTCAGGCTGCCTTCCTCCTCTCCAATGCCTAAGAGGAGCAAATGGTGTAAGAAAGGATTCTCAAGAGACCTATCATTTCTAGCTGTACTACTGCCAAGTTCTTCTCTACAGTTGGTCTATACAAAACAGGTCGAAGTCCCTTTATTGTTTATGATTAAATGAAAGAGCACCAACCCAAATCAACAATAAGTTACAAAGGAAGCAGCTAAATTGTTCATTTCCCTAGAGGGAGAAATGCTCAGAGAGTCAAACCAAAGAAATAGCACAAAGAACTTGCAGTCCAGTCTGGTCAAACTCAGAAAACAGAATAACTACCTCATGACCAACAACGCTGCTATCAGCATTTCTTTCCCAAGAAGCAACCTTTACAATGATTAAAGATGCCCTTCACAAATGATCTTAAGACATCATGAAGGAGTTAAGAAAAACCAAAAGAGGTTCAAAGTACCCTTTCCAACTGAGAATGGGAACAGAAGTATCAAAGATCCAACAATCTGAGATAAAATGCATTCAAAGAGTAGGCCAAAATATTTTTGAACCATGGAAAGATCTATACATCTATTTAGCCACAGGATTTCCATTTAGGTACTTAAACATGCTGTAAAACTTTATCACTGGATTAGAAGCCTGTTCTTGGTAAACATAGATAAGGGGAGCACCTGTCCCAAAAGATAAATTAATCTCATCTCATAACCATTGTTTTGTCATACGAATCTTTGCACATTTCAAATGGCCAGGCCTTATGCCCATTTGTGTTTTTTAAGCAAAATAAATCTAAGTTTAAAGCCTTCTTAAAATTAAATTCTTCCCAATATCTTGATTTTCTGAGACCATCTTGTATCATTTTTTTTAAAGATAAAAGACATCAAATCATCAGGATCTGATTGCATTACTCTAAGAGAGAAGGTAACTTTTTCTGGAATGGTTCCTAATTTATCTGCTGTAACTTTTGTCTGCCACAGAGAACACCTTTATGATCAGAAGGATTCGTATGAAACCATCTGTTAAATTGGCTTTAGAAGCCTTGGACTCAGCCATATCTCCTACAGATACTCAAATCTCACCTGACCATCTATTCACCTCTCTCCCAATGACTCAGGACTTCAAGTTTTACAAGAAGCAAAATGTTGTGATTTCTGTGAGTTTTCCCTATACCAAAATGGACAACAACTGGTACTCTGTCATTGAACAAAAATGACTTTTTTTTTTTTTCCTAATTGAACTCAGGCTATGCAACCATGTTGCATGTCCCTGACAGGAGCACATGCATCAGCTGCAGAGTATCAGGATACACTGTTTGTCTATTTGCCTGTGGAAAAATGCATTTGAAAGTTCAAATGACATAGAGGATCTCCCTGCTTTTGTAAGTGTTCCACAGATATTTATGGAATCCATCTTGTAGCCAAAAAGAGAGAGAACAACTGCCCTTGAGCATTACAGTGCTAAGGCGGCACTATCTCAGCAGAAAAGGTAATCAACAGTCACAGCATGCCACAGTTCAAGGATCCACAGGACAGCAAGCAAGAGATTCCAGGAGTGAATGAGAAAGAAGCCTCAACTTTCACATGCAAAAAGTTCTTCCTGACTAGGAGATCTTGGAGAACTTCAAAAAGCTCTAGGATTCTGGAAGCTTGTTAGCCACGACAACATGGAAGTGGCTGAACAGCCTATAGCTTGGGTGCATCCCCTGAGTCTTTTCTGTAGTTATGCTAGAAATTCAGATAACCTTACTCACTGGTGCTCTCACCTGTAAGCCAACTTCAATGAGAATTACTTTCCTGCTATCCTCCTCAGCTCGCTTGCTGAAGTCACTTACCTGTAGCTTCTGGTACGGATTTCTCCTGACAGATTCAGAGGAATGGTAAACAGCCCGGCTTGACCGTTGGCCTGGATCCTGGCACACAAAGCCTATGGGCATCAGGAGTCACATGAGAACTTTAAGACAAGCAAACCCTGAAATATAAACCTAGCATTCCTGTTAACGATCTCAGTCTATACCTGACTATCCATACCCAAGACACCAAAAACGATGCTTTTTTGTTTTATACCTTGCTTTCTTTAATCCTAAACTGTACATTGCATTACATTTTTTGAATAAAACTGGAACCTGCTTCAAAACCAAGTACTTAAACGAATAAGATGTATTACTGAATAGCCGCATAGAAATAGGCTCCAGTTCTTATACAGCTGAGCAGGCTACCTGATGACAATGCTCTTTTAGCATTAGGGGTCACTTGTGTCAAGCAACCAAATCAAGATGTAGTAGGGATGCCTAAAAGTTGCTGTGCACTAGGCAATCGTGCAGCTTTCCCAATCATGACTCCTCTTCTAACATAGCCTAACCAGAGTGCCCACATTCAATAAAAAATAATAAAAAAAAAATTAAAAAGCATAATACGGATTCTGAGGGCTAAACAGAGGTCAGCTGCTACAGAGAAAGAGTAGGGTCTTCCAATGTCAAACTAGGAACACTTAATATCACCTAAGCATCACAAACAGCCAGATTATTCTGAAGCTGAAATGTCTACATATGACTTCCCAATGCTAATTACAGTTGCTCTCCAAGTACAATTCTCCTCTATTATACTCATCTAATAAGATACAGATCACAAACCTACTTTTTAGTGGGTTTAAACGAGGGAAAGATTGAAGGAGCTTTTTGTTGCACTCACCTACAAGAGTGAACATATCTGAAAGCATGCTAGCTTTGATCTTCAGGTCCAAAGGAGCATCACTGTCCCCACATGCAACAGAGGACAAGAGAAATTATTTGTCTTGCATTAAATGAGAGGAATGCATCAGCACCCAATTTATCTTCCAGTATAATTTCTTTGTATTGGTCCTTAACACAGACATAATCAACATGGGAGGAAAACTAGGTGGTTTTCACACACATAGATGAACATGAAATGGCAACAGATTAATCTGTTTCTGTTTATCCTTTTTCACAACTTTAGTCTTCTAATGCAGCAGTGTACAGCCTTGTTTTAGCTTTGCTTGGCTAGAAACATTTTCTTTGAAACTATCTATGCTACATCTCATGGAGCAGATAGTGGATGCTGTCATAGAATTCTTAAAAACCACAATCACCTATGCCTCTTCCACATAAAATCGGAAATTCAGATGGGTTAGTTCTACTGGGTGGGAACAAATGGTTAGGGAAGGTGGAATCAATACAAATTGGTCAGACAGCAGAGACAGATGGGAAATATTCATAATTTTATCCAGTGGGGAAATACATACATACATAAATAGATCAGTGAATAGTTCAGATCAGAGAGGCAAAGTTTTACTCCTTGAGAGCAGAGAAACCAGATATGTCCTACAGCACAGTGATAGATGCTAACAGCTTGGACAAAGAAACTGGCAATCACAACAAATGACACAGATGTGCGGTAGTTTTAAATAGTAAAGAATGAAAATAATTCTGTGTGTACGTATATGAGCACAAACCACCCAAACAGAACAATTAAACATTGTGGAAACATTCTAGTTGCACCCAAAAGCAAAATAGGTACTGTGGAAGCTAGGGTTAAGAATGGTGTGTGAAAAAAAAAAGTGTCAGTGGAAGATAAAGAAGAGAAAAGAAGAAAAATAAATAAATAAATAAAAATTGAAGGGAAAAGTCAGATATAGGTATTCAGGGAACATGCAACTTTAAACTTATTTATAATGTCACAACTGAAATATTGCTCACAGTACTACAAAAGTGTATTGTGCATCTGTGCTCCCATAAAGTTAAACAGTAGTCCAGAAAACACAGAATTGGAGATGTACAAAACCAAATCCTCAAGTTGCATTAGAGTACGAGGGTCAGCATAAGGGCCAAGACAGCATATAGTCTTTAGATTTTAGCTAAAGAGAGTATTAGACCAAAAATTTGAGCCCAAGCATGCATCTACATACTCAATTCAAGCACAATGCCTGAACTCTGCTTGGACTCCAAAATCTTACATTTTCTACCCAGCTAAGCAGATTGAAACCCCACATAATAGTCTGGAGAGTTTCACAATTCATCTATGATGGGAGATTATGAAGTGTTAACAATGATGATGGACTGTGGAGGAGAAATAATTGAGAAGAAAATGGAATCCCAACCGGGTTCTTTCAAAACCTGTTGCTGCAATAAGTTTGTTCCTCTGCAGGCATCATGAAATCACGCCCTCCTAGGGCCTCAAGTTCCAAGGACAACCATCTCTAGCAACAGTCCCAGTCTCAAACTGGGAATCACTTACCAGGCCAAGGATGGGGATAAGTTCACTTCCAAGAGCCAGGGCTTGAGAGAATCATCAATAAGGACATCAAAACCATACAGCTCTGAAAACACAGCAGACATTAATTTTACCTTACTGCACCTATAAACATTCAGCGCCCAACATTAACCTCTATCACATCATTCCTACCTATATAATTTATGTTAAATCCAGGGAACTCTATAGGGCTGATCAAATAACATTCCACAAGTGGGAAATTTCGATTCCTCAGAATCAAGATTAAATCTTTTAATTCTTTTTCTGGGGGAAAAGTAGGAAGCAGAAAGGGAGTTTTAGGGAAGTATTATATAGAAAAATACACTCTTTGCTGTCTGCAAACTGCAGTTCATGCAGAACTCTACTGTTTGTTTTCACTTCGAATTGACAGAAGCACAGCAGGTCCAATCTACTACTTCCACAGGATCATGAAAACAACAGAACTTTGTTCTCCTTTCACTTTTTAATCCCTATACTCATTGTTCCAGTCAGCTATAGAAAGCTTGCCTTTTTCAAGCATCATCTTCTTTTCAATTATTCCTGTATGTTTTTCTCCAATATCCTCACAGAAGTACAAGAATCTTCTCCTCAGCAGCAACATCTACGTGGACAACCTCCCATAACTCTATCTTATTGACAGTTTCCACTTGGCAGCAAACCACTATAGAAGTATTTGTTCCTTAGTTTCTAAAGCATTCATAACATATTACATCTGCTAGATGTGTTCTGCTCTACACAGGACAGATTAAAGCCAGCTTCCCATTCCAAGACGGATTTTACTACTTCACTCTGTACACATGTTCTCTCCAGTTCAGAAAAAGTTGCAAGAAGGATGCTACATAAAGACAATTGTAAATAAGAAGTTGGTGTTAATGCAATTCCCTCTTTCATAATTAAGAAATGGAGTTAATGATCATCAGGACAACTTACACACATTTTTTCAAGACGCCACAGAAGGTGGTATTGGTAAAGAAGGATTTCCATGGAATTAACCTAGTTAACCTAATTAACCTAATTAATCCTAGTGCCTGCAGTGAAGGCAGAATTTCTGTACCATCCTGCTTTCCCTAAATTCTGGCCTTGAGCTTTTGTTGCTTGCCTGACAATGATGGTTCCAGGGAGCTGGACTGCTTGACAAGATCTTCCTATGCAGACAGCTGTGCAAAAGCTCATGTAGCTTACAAGGGAAAGTTAATGAACTTGGGGGGGGGGGGGGGGGGGGAAAGGAAAAAACAAAAAATAAAGATGGGGGGTAGGGGGGGGGGGAGGAGAGGAGAGGGTGGGGTGTTTTTAGGTAGGAGTGGCGAGAGGACAGGGGGGAAGGGAAAGG
>WTSP01023036.1:11280-22058 GCA_025331215.1 Actenoides lindsayi
GAAAACAACAGGTAATATCAGATGGGCAGGATCACTTTTATTCACTGTACATATGAGCTCAAACAACCTCAGACTGGTTTCAAGTTAATGTCAAGTAGGCACTTCAACTGCTGTGATGTATATTCAGCAATTCAAAAGCAGAGGTGAATAGAACTATTTACCAATGTAAATAGTGGTACTGTTATTCACACCAACAGTACAGAATTTACACTATTCATTATAGCATGACTTCAAAATAAAGTTTTCTAAGCCATCTATTGAACATAAGTAGGTATAATGACATGTAAGAGATACAGAGTTCATTAAAGGGGCTCATTCTCCTCTCATTCATATATTGTTTTTACAAGGCTCTGGTTTCATTACAAGTACTACTACATAAAATCTTTACTCTTTCATTTAAAAAGACCAAAGCAGAATAAATAAAACAAATGGAGATGCAATCTGAGTGACCTGCTCTTGTTGAACCTGCTCTGAGCAGGGGAGCTGATCTCTGGACCTTTTATCTTCCAACCTCAGATATTTTGGGATTCTATAGCACCATTGAAAATAAATATATTTGCTCACACACAACTATCCACTGTTAAAATTCCTGAGCTTCCTAAAATTAAGAAGATCCATTAAGTAACATTTAGAATACACTTTCAACTCCTTTGGGCTGTTGAAAGTTGCCAGCAGTGTCAGGCAAATGGGCTATTCAGAGGCAGCACAGTTTAAAAGTTTCAAATTCCTTTTCCATCTGTACTTCCAGTTAGCAATTTCAGACTATGTGATCTTCCTTGGACTGGCTACCTTCTCATGAAGATCACCAGGAAAATTTGTTTTTCCCTTTTGCATACAGCCTTAGAGCTATAAAGGCTTGAAAATAAGAGCGTCTGTCATACTTCCTGCACCTTGCACAACACTGAGAATGAGGCATTTTGGTACAAAAATGTCTCTTAGTATACACAGGAATAGCACTAAAAGCTTTTTATTGCGAAAACCAGGATTATGCTTACTTAGTCCAAGTTATTATTTAGGCTATAGAATTTATTTCTCCATCAACATCTGTCCTTCCTCTCCAAAAAACCAACAGTCTCTTTTGTTTGAGTCACATATTTCTCTGTAAGAAAAATGCACTTTGCACATGTTAATGCTTCAGGACCTAGAGGTAGAGTTTTTCCCACGGTACATGCAGATGTTTGGGGAATCTTTAGATGGTCTTCAGACTGCAGGCAGTTTTGTCAGCTGCTTTCTCTCACACGGGCAGACTTTGTATAATCTTGAAGGAATTGCAACAGAAATTTCCAAGTTCTTCTATATCCATTCTGTAGGAGAAAGCAATGGCATTTTGTGATCTGAAACCTAGCAGTGCTGTCCAAGCCTGCCCTGAAGAAAGTTATGTGCATACAGCTGGATCTTACGAGCTCATTTTGCTCTGAACTCGGTGTATTTGTATAGTAGGGAAATCAGCTCAGCTCCAACAACTACCCCTTGATTTTTTTTTTAAAGAAAAAGAAAGTGAATTCATGATGGATTTATTTGAAAGGCAGAAGAAAATGTTACATCCAGCCTAAGGCTTTTTCTCATGTATTCCAGAAGCTGCCAAAGAATATAGGTGATTCTTTCATGTAAATTTAGGTAGTTAGTAAACAAATCTAAGAATGAATGTAATAATGTTGATGTCACACTCATTAGTATGAGCACAATCCTAACAAATATTCAAACCAAAGTGGTCATAGTTGATATGCTTCCATTGGCTGGACGGAGTTACCGGTAATCCTTAACAGACCAGATCAGCTTTCAGGAAGTCCTGGGAGACCAATACATCACAGATGCTGGAATAACAGATTGTAACTCTGAATTTAATTAGTATGTGAGTTTGCTATGATTGCATGAAGGTAAGGTCTAGCACCTTATGGGATGCATGAGCAACCAATTACAGTTATTTCATATGCAACTACCCAGTTTGAATGTTTAACTGCAGTAATTATGTGAACAAATTAGACACGTGGTTATCTTTGCATTTTTTTTCCTAATTTCTTCTAAGGTAAAGTCTCTTCCTGTTACATACTGTTAGGCACACAGAAAAATACAAGCATGTAATGAAGTGTTACAGATATTTATTCCTCATATTCCAAGTATTCCACTTTAATATGCTCATGTATGCTCACTGCCAAATACCTTTGCTAGTATGTTCCATAAACTTGGAAGGTCATCATAACTGCAGCTCCAGAGAGCTGATGAAAGAAATCTAAGCACCTGGTCATCAGCTGTATCTGGTTCTTAATGTTTCACTTCCTACATTCACCTCAGAGACTCTTGACAAAGGAGTTCTGACATTTTGCAACAGCATGAGATAGCCTGAGAGACTGCTTTCTTGACAGAAGGTTAGATTAAAAAGTAGCATTGTGAATTCTGGGTAATTATCTATCAATACTGTATACTGACAGTGATGTGAGTATGTTTATGTTGGACTAGCCTAGTTTACTTCAGAAAGAATCTGAGAAAATAAGCCCAAACATGCCTACTAAATGTCAGAGAGTAAATATTACAACTCATCCCTTTGTTTAGTCTAAAGAATTGGTTTTAGTTCAAGCAGGCCAACGACCATGCACATGCTGGAGTGTATTCCCTTAGCAGCAATGCTACAAGACATCCACAGCAACTGCAGCTGCCAGATCTCTGCTGAGACATGGGAACTTCAGAAACAGCTCAAGTACATTAATGCTACTGACACTTCAGATTTGAGAATCCCTACTGTGGCTGTCTTGTATCTGCTTTTCTGAAAGCTTTGTTCTTATAATTCAAGAAGCAATGCTCTGATTTCAGGAAGACTGTCAGAGCTGCACTCTCCAGCTACAGAAATGAGATAGGAAAAATTATAAATATTTGGATTTATTTTGAGTTAATTGGTTATATGAGCTGATGCACTCATTGCTGCAGTCAAAACTAGTGAATACTAAAACACATGATAGAATAACCTGGACAAGGAAAGATTATTATGCTTCAGATGTGAATGGGTACAGTCAAATGAATGCTAGGGAATGATCTCATCTTTGCTGTATGCTTTACCACAGACACATGGGCTTTGCAGCAAGACAGGCAAATGAAACTCATTTCAGGAACCTGAGAACTACAGGAAGGGAGTTTTGATGAGCTCTCTCAGAATTTCAGTATTCATCAGGAATACGTCATCATTCCTAAAGGAAACTACACTTTAATCTGCATATAAAATTCCTTACCTGTTTTCTCATAAGGTGATGATTACATAAAGTTCTTTTGAAGTTCTGTACATATGCACTGCAGAGTATTCCTAGGTTCTTGAAAAGACAAGGCTTTTTTAGTGATATAAAGACTCATCATCACTCAGCAGTCAGTAACTTTTACAGGAAGCTTACCCATACTCACACAGTTCTTGAATTAATTTTTCCAAAAGTATTTAGAGAACAAAATGGTAAAATATTTTTAATACTTGTTTGTACTTGTTTTCATTTTTTATGTGAAAGAAGAGCTTAAGCATTCATAATCATGCTAGTGTGGCACATTCTAAGCCTGGCAAATTAGCCATTTAGCTCAAGTGAATTACAGCATCAAGTAATTTAATATATTAAGCCAATCTGAAACTGGTACAACTAGAAGCTCTAGGCAAGCTGGGTGGGCTCCCAGTCCAAGCAAAATCTTTAACTTCACATCTTTAATGAGGCTTCACATCTTGATGTTGTATGAACATTCAGGAGGTAGGAATGCCAAACATTCTGCAGATTGCAAGTCAGTACCTTGTAAGGTGAAATACCAGGTAA
The DNA here is from genome assembly GCA_025331215.1 of Actenoides lindsayi. Taxonomy (NCBI): domain Eukaryota; kingdom Metazoa; phylum Chordata; class Aves; order Coraciiformes; family Alcedinidae; genus Actenoides; species Actenoides lindsayi. Next base: position 15,060 of record WTSP01023036.1, read on the forward strand.
TCTGCTGCATTTCTAAATCATTTTTTTTGTGAAGTCACACAGAATCACAAAATCACAGAGCCACAGAATGTTAGGTCTTGGAAGGGACCTCCAAAGATCATCAAGTCCAATCCCCCTGTTGTTTTTCAGCAATCTAGAGAGCTCTGATAATGTTAGGGTGAATAAATCTCTCTGGGCTCAAAACACCCTACGGCAGAAAGCCTATTCCCATTTTCCATATGTTATTTAAGGACACCAGAGGATGTAGGGTCTGCAGGTCCCTGAAGAGAACAACTCCTCTTTGTCCACTGAATTCTCAGAAGCAGCAAGAACCCTCTGATCTAGAGGAAGCATCTATGAAAACTGGCTGTTCCTATCACTATGTTGTCATATTTATTAATCGTTGTCTGCTTAGAGGTGTGAGCAGCTGTGTACACACAAAGGTTTCTCCTAACAGATACTGAAGGTACACACAGAGCAGTAGAGATCTGGTGATCTCTGTCCCACTCTGTTGCCTGAGGATGTGGAGAAGGAAGATTATGCTCACCCTTCCCCAGGTGAAGTATCCAGGCTATATAAAATAGTTACACTTGACTTGCACATACAAGCTTATCTGGACATCCAGAAGGATTGTGTTACTCTTGTTTTTAGGGTGAAAAGCTGAGATTGCCATGTTTGAGTATTACTCTATGAACTAGATCTTTGACTAGCACCACCTTAAAAGGTGGACACATTTATGCTAGACCTGAGTAAATATTTTGTCCTGTACGTCACACATCATGAAAAGACAGCACTGATGATGATGGAGTTTTAGATCCTCTCACCATATGTAATGCCCTGGAAAAGTCAGTTTTTCCTGATTAACAAGACAGCTGATTCCAATTTCATTATTTTTCCGTTTTTTGACAAATGATATGCAAGCATTTAGTGCTCCCACAGTTTCATGCTAAGTGAACAGTTTGTTGCATTGAAGAAGAAAAATCCATTTATGCTGTGGAAAAAAGGTGATGGCTGTGATAAAAGAATAAAATTCTGCAATAGCCTATGAATTATAATATTGATATAGACAACAAATGCTAGATAGATTTTCTGAGGTGTAGATGTCATGCAAAAGGAAAGAAAAATGAGTAAGAACTGTTCTTGCCTCAGAAAGTACTGGCACATGAAAGATCCTAACCAGATAGGAGTTCTGAGTCTGTCAATTTCTGTTTAAGTTAAACAAACAGGAGACAGATCCTCTGTTCTTTTTTTCCTCTCTTTTGACAAGAAGACCATGATAATAACTACTGCTCTGAAATCTAGGTGACGAGGAACGATATTTGAAGTTACTTCTGCTTTATTTCAAAGACTTTGAGGCTGGCACAGTAATCATTATATAACTCCCATGAATTTTACTTTAAGGCCTGTTTATAATTTTTAAAGACATCTATAATTAATTCACATATAAACAAACACAATTTCAAGATATCTGTAACATCTTTCAGGTATTAAAAATGGAGGGGGATATTTAAGAACACACACAACTGGAATGGACTGATTTTAGACAACATGATATGAAAATTTAGCCACATATTTACATATCAGTAAAATTAAAAGCAGAATTGCAATTAAGCTTAACATTGAAGAAATTCTGTATGAAAAGACTAAAGAAAATACTTAACATGGAAAAATACCAACTTAATACATTATTTCTGCATGGTGCCTTATGCAGCCTTTGTACATTAGAACCTTGGTCATATTTGCAATGATAATTCCCATTTGGATAGAACTGACAGTGTCATGTAGTGTGCCATGGCTTCTTCTTTAAAGACTATGTGACTCCTAGCATGATGCAGAGACAGATCATACTGCTGGGGATATGACAGTGATAGGGAACACAATGACTGCATTCTCTGTGATATTGTCAGAGAAAGGACACTGCTGTTCAAGAAGACTCTATCTTCCATATACAAATAACACAAATGCCAAAGGATAAGATATGGTAGGTTCAAAAGTAGTTCAATAACATAAAGATAGATGAAAGGGACAGGCATCCAATTTCAAATATCAAATGTATTATTCCATCTCCATTGTAAGCAAGTATCAAGAGAATAGAAAACAAGATTAATGGACCCTGGTTCACAATACCCAGAAGTAATAATGAAACTCACATGATGAAAAATGAAGAGAAAGTGGTTTTTTTCCCATATGAGGAACAATGACTATAGAAAGATAATCAGTCCTGACTTATCATCCACACAAAGAAATATGCAGTTAAAGCAGATAAATAAAAAACAAAAACAACATAAACACATACAGTACTAACTACCAAGAAATATATAGAAATCTTATCTTCTTAATAATTTTCCTTCAAACTGAATGTCAGATTCTTTCAGACTCCTTGTGCCAAACAGTATGCCTCTCCCCTACCTGGCAATATTGAATTGTGTGGAGAAGCTGCCCTCAAGACAAAAAAGGACTACTTCTATGACAAGGCTATAGCTGTCTGCTTTATTCATTGGAATGAATTGCAGAATAAATTATGCTTACAAAAATCTGAAAGGTAGATGACTATATCAAATAGCTAATGACAGTTTACTAAGTGAATTACTTAAGTACCTGTTCTTCTCAAACTTGTCAGCAATCCCCTTAAGAGTAAGAAAATTATTCTTACATCTAAAAATTGCATAGTGATTACTTTCTTTCCTGAACTTGTGTCTTAGAGTTTTTAAAAAAATCATTTTTTTCCACTGTTTTTCATATGAAAAAGCCTTATTGTACTTTAAAATGGTATCTGGGAATTAGAGCAAATATAAAAGTCTAAAGCAGAGAAAAACAGGAATAAGAGACAATTTCAGTCTTTTTTTCCCTTCACACTGACCATAAGATCTTGATTAATATAGCTGTTCTTCATTTGCCGTAATTATGAAATTTATATGCCCTTGACTGAAAAGTATCAAACTAATGAAAGACGAGAGTGTAAAATACATTATTGCATACTCAATTTATATTTTCATCTGTATTCATGAAACCTCAAGAATTAGACATGGAAGAGACCAGTTAAATCATAAAGTCATTCCCTGTATTGACAGCTCTGAATAATTCCTTATATTTTCTGGTCCTGAAAATACAGCATTTATGTTCAGGTGTCAAAATACATTTTAATGAGCCAAGTTATTTTTCCTGTGAAATCTCAGTAGGACTGAGCAGACAAAGGAAGCTTTTTGTCACAACGGAAGACATCTAAGGGAATATACACTTCAGCTGAGTGCATGTTACCAGATCAAGTAGCGTACTTAAACAGTTTATTATTTTGCATTTCAGCACATCATAGTAAAAGGGCGCATGGTAAATAAGATCAATCAGCGCATCTTCTGAAGGCAAGTGTGGCAACAAAGAGGTTAAATATTAGTCTAGGCATGAGGCAAGTCACAGTGAATAAGATAAAGTAACCTTAAGTAAACATTCTTCCTTGTCATTCTGTTAAACATCAGTGAGAATCCACCATTAGTTCAGTACAAAGTCACTCTGATATTAGTGAGTGGCTCAAACTACCATTTGGTTGTATTTGTAACCTGAGCATTTTTAGGTATTAATAAGTAATAAAATTCAAATGGGTTTGTAATTCAGAAAATGGCCCCCAGGCTGGCCTTTTGTCATAATGTGACTTGTAGTGTGGATTTAAGAGCTGTGTCTTGAACTTCAGTACAAGCCCCAATTAGACATTACCATCTTAAAAAAAAATAAAATAAAAATTTACTGCCAACCAGACTACATGCGATAAGATGGAAATTAACGACTTATTCCATCCTTAACAGTATTAAAAAAATGAGTCTTTCACATTATTTTAAATAAGACTTTAGCTTTAGATATGGCTTTGTATGACAGATCAATTGAAATGCCCAGATGCCCAGGCTGTGGCTACTACTTCTCTGTTCTCTTAGGCTGTTCTCATCTAGTGACATACTGTTGATGAACAAGGCAACCACCATAAACTTACACCTCTGAGGAACAAGTTCAGCAAAACTCATACAGATCAGACACTGTGGTGCAGTACACACTTCAGATTGTTCTAGACCACTATCCAGGTGAAGGTCATGACAGCAGGCAAATTCCAGTAACAGCCACATGAATATTCAGACAGTATTGGAGAGAACTGGAGGTTTGACATCAACATTATAATGGTGAAAGTACTGATGAAAGCATCATAAAAAACCCCTGAGTTATATTACATTTCTCTACCTGAATACTTTTTTCTTTTTCTTTTTTCTTCATAATTTTTTATACCTTTGAGCAACAGTGACATGGTGCTGTATCAAATTGCTGGTAATAAGACTCAAGCAGTTTTTGCATCAATTTTATTTCTCCTACAAAGCTGTAACTGTAAGCCTACCAAGATTTTACTATGTTTTTATGAGCTGGAGGTTTTTAATAATAATATAATGGATTTGCAAATAAATATCTTAGCCTCTGAGTCAGTTTAATATACAAGGATAATGTATCACAAATAAAAATATGAAGTCTTATGATTAGCAATTTTCCCTAAGTAATTGCTAACAAAAACCTCAAGCAATTCTGACTAGTTAGTACTGGTAGAAGTCACAAACTAAGAAGCAAACACTTAAATTTACCAAGTGTGTAGCTGGTTTATTAGTAAACACTTTTATACATAACAATTATTCCAAGTTTCATATATTGTCTTGTTAAAACATGCTTTACAAACTCTGATTTAATTAAGGCATTCTAGATGTATTAGATCATTTTCCAAAGTCAAATAGTTTTCTCCTGCTATTCATTTACATGGAGGGGAAGAAATCACCTCATGGAAATTTTGAAGCAATGGTGTAGCATGAATGGGAGCTTTGTTGAAAAAGATTAATTCCAGAAAATTAACATACACATCCCCCCCTAAAAACTCATCTTCATTTACTGTTTCATGCTGAATCACATACTCTGAAATTCTGTAGAGAAGTGGTTGAGTCATCGTCCCTGGATATATTCAACAGATGTGTAGATGTGGTGTTTAGGGACATAGCTTAGTGGTGTACTTGGCAGTGTTAGGTTAATTGTTGGAAATTATGATCTTAAACATCTTTCCCAATGTAAATGATTCTACTATAAATTCCCTGAAGCAGCAATTGACTATTTTAACACATTACAGAAAGTCCTGAGAGTTGGCAGGATCAAAGCTTGCTCTCCAGTGCAATTTGCTCCCTTCTGTGTACCTAAGGAGGCATTGAGAATATAAAAGTAGATTTATACTGCAGACTTTCATACCAGAAATATGATACTCATGCACCTTGCAACAGCACAGAATGGCAAATAACAGTAGAGAAAGCACCAGACAAAATAAAAGTCAATCTAGATAATCACACTACTTGTTACCTGTTTGCATCCCAAAGAATCCCCATGGAACTACAAACACTATGATTAGCTCTGTTGCTGTGTTTGTGTGCCAAAATATACTGCACCACATGGTAATGCATATGCTCATCATTTATGATAGAGCTTCAGTGATTCATAATCACTGTTTCCTCATATAATATGATTTTTCCTTAGAAATCCCTTCCAAATTTTCAAAGTTCATCACGGAGATGGTCCATAATGAAAGCAAACCATTACCACAATGATGACATCCATTAGCAGCATTATTTGCCCCAGAAATTTCTCAGCCTGAAGGACTGTGAGGCACTTTATACCAAAAATCAAATCAAATAATTGTGATATATAATTGAAAAATTTGAAAAAAACACACTAATCTCACAGCTAATGGGCAAAATGAAATCTCCTCTTTCCAACTTTGCTATTTTACAACAGTGGAAAATATAACAGAGGGATAAAATAAGAAAAAAAAAAAAAAAAAAGAAAAGGAAGGAGGTGAAAATGACAGTCCTCAAAATCTTTTAAAACATCTTATGTAGAAAAGGAAAACCTGGGTATTTGTAGCATTTGGTTGTAGTTAGAAGACACTGCTGTTTCATTTTTCTATCTGCTTCCTGATTTGCTACTTTTTGAGTTGCTCAGTTACTATGGGAGCTGTTACTCAAATCAAAACTGAGCTGGCAGAATTCATATGGCTCTACTCCAGTCTATCTGTAACAGATGGGAGAATCAGCTATTTTTGGCAATCATACTGTGTTGGTATTTTTTCATTTTCTTTAAGTTACAAAGCAGTGTAACAGAATGCATCTTTTATTCATGATACACTAAAGATGTGAACAAAGCTTAATTTCATTTCTTCAGAGGTTGAAATGCTCACTGTTTGTGCAAAATGACTGTACAACAGTCCTGTATCATAACTGTGAAATAACTTATCTCCTGGAGATTTCCCTTACATCATCAACCATGATCGATGTCTGTAGTCTTACTTTTGATACAGAAAAATTAATCCAGTGTGTGTATACTGTGGAGAAATAGAAGCTAGGCATTCCCATGATCCATCTAAAAATGCCTGTCTCATAAGCTTGAATGTAGTTGCCTTTTCCAATGTACTTTATCTTGTTTTTAACAGGGACTCAGGAGAATTTAGTGAAAAATATGCAAATGAAAAACTAAATTCACATGGGATATGCTTGAGTAAAAAATAATTTTATCTATCCAAACTGTAACTAATGAACAAAAGATTCAGAGAAATACATTACTAATTTCCATTCACCACCATCTGTTACTAGCAAGATATTTCTTTTGTTCCCAGCTACAAAGCTTGATCAAGTGCATAACGACCAACTTAAGGGAGAAAAGTGAATGTTGTGAATGCTGAAAAGAAGTATGATTGCTTTTCACATAAACGTGTATTCGTACTTCAATGACTCACAGAGTTTAACATTTACCAGAAACAGGAATGAGGCATTGGTACATAGAATAAAGTCCAAGACCAGTAAGGTTTTTTTTTGGTATGTGTCCTGTCCCGCTCAGTGAATCTTTGTGATCCCCTGAAAGAGGCTGTCCCTGCATGGCAAGGCAGCTGGGGCGGCAGAGTCACAACAATGACTCCAAGGAACAATAACAAAACAATTTATTAGTTCTCCCTAACTGAACAAT
>WTSP01023037.1:7315-24321 GCA_025331215.1 Actenoides lindsayi
TGGAGCCAGGCTCTTCTCTGTTATGTCCAATGATAGGACAAGGGGCAATGGGTGCAAGCTGGAGCATAAGAGGTTCCGCAGAAACATAAGGAAAAGCTTTTTCACGGTGAGGGTGACAAGAGCACTGGAACAGGCTGTGCAGAGGAGTTGTGGCTCCTCTCTTCTCGGTCTTCTCCTCACCGTCTCTTGGGGACATTTAAAACCCTCCTGCATGCATTCCTATGTGACCTGCTCTAGGTGGTCTTCCTCTTGCAGGAAGGTTGGACTAGATGATCTTTTGAGGTCCCTTCCAACCCTTAACAATCTGTTATTCTGTGATTCTGTTTTCCAAACTTCTTCTAAATTTTGCTTTGCTTATGTTGAACATCATGCCTGCATATGTATTCCCTGCAGGTAGATCAATGAAAGACCAACAGTAGGATGGAATGTATCAAAAAATAAATACACAGATGAAATTTGTAAGAATCATCTCCCTACAATTTTTCTGATGAGAGGAACAAAACAGAACTCAGAACAACTACTTTTTCCTTGATTTGTGAATTGAGAGAGGTAGTGTAGAATAGAATGTATACCTACTACAGAGGCAATATAGAATTTTTACAGATAATACTAAACATGTATTAGTGCAAAGTGCTTTATGACAGAAAGCAAGGTTGCAGACCTTACAAAGATGAGGGAGAAGCACAACAGTTGAATAAAGAACTAAGGAATCAGTAACTAAGAGAGAAACAGATGAAGGATTCATGGAGTGAATTCAATCTAGAAATTTTCATGAAAATACACTCAGTGTAACCATAAAAGTAAATGGTAACATTTTCCTCATTCATGCAGCGCAAGGTAAAAAGCAGACAGGAAAACAAATATGTAGAGAGCTAATGGTATTACAATTTTCCTTAAAACTGAGCATCAGAAAAAAGATAAGAATTGTAAGAAATTTTTTTTTTTAATTAAAAACTACACATATGCCTATCACTCATTATACTTGAGTATGACTTGTCATAAAACAATCAAGTAAACTAAAAGAATTCTAACCTTTCATTTCTTAACAAATTAGATCTAACTAACTAATTAGCTCTACTTCATTTGCGTTTTCATTAAATGTGTTCAAGAGAGAGATTTTATGGAAAAACAATACAGAGAAGGAAATACACTATGTTAGTAAGCCAGAGATGCATATAAAACCATACTAACTTCAGTATAGCTGGCTGCAGAGAACAATTAACACCACTATAATCAGTATTAAGACTTAAGGCTTTGAGTACTACATTACATATTCAAGAGATATGTATATTCTTATAACTGAAAGTGAACAGAACAAGATAGTGGGTTCAGATTTGGAAAGCTGAAGTAGAATAAAAAGTTAAAAAGATTGATCTGCAAAAAGAAATTATAAGAAAATAAATAGTAGAGAAGATGAAAGAATTAATTACATTTAATTATTTTAAAAGAAAGGTTTTCCAGAGGGCTGCTGGAATGAAGACGGAGAAAAACATGTCTCCAAAGATGGTTGGTATCATCAGAAATCAAGTATGAAAAGCAGAAAGGGTGGGCTCGACAAGGAAAATAAAAAGATCATTTTTTCTTTAAGTTAGTAATAAGGAAGCCATCATCAATCTTCAAAAAAGAAACTTTTAGTGGATCCAAGGCAATTAGAGAAAGAAGAGAAATCAATAGTGGCAAATAGTGGCTAGCTAGCACCTGCTCTATTCATAGCCCTTAAATCTCAGATTCTTATATAGTTTTGGGTAGAATTCATGCATTTTTTTTTCTCCTGAAGTTATGTTTTGCTGACAGGTCAGGGATCTATTTACATCAATTGAACAATATGTTTTATAGTAATGTAATAAATGATATTTTGCTATCTCTAAAATAGAGCAGATCCATAAAGAAGCACACTTTTTTTCTTTACTATGTACTTTGTACTTTTGATTTTGCCCACTACCGTCTTTACTAGAACCATTTATATGTAATATACACATCAGTTTTACATTGCAGATACTTCAAGTAATTAATTTTTATATACAAGTTTTGTTAAAAGTTAATAAACTTTTTAATTTTTTAATACTTCCTACTATCATAAAAATGCATATGCCTTTTGTTTTCAACATGTAGTTCAAAGTATGTAACAAATAGCATATTCCACTCACTTCTCTGAGAACAGATTCACATACAGATTCCAGGGAAATATTTAACAATTTATCAATACGTCTTTTGCACTTGTTTTACAGAACATGCTATTTTGAAGATAAGTTTTGTTCTACTTGCACTGTCACAGCTACCAATATAGTTTATTCTAGATTTACACCATATAAAAAGGATGAAAATAAAGGAAGTGGGTTTTGAAAGCAGCAGGGTTCTGTGAGTAAAGCACTCAGTGGCATGTTTGGGTAGTTGTCGTGTCTACTCCAGTTCTGCTGTTCGTCCATTACTTGACTTTGACATCTAGGATCTATGCACATAAAACCAGCACTGTGATTTAAGACTGTAATTTTTAAAATCGTCCCTTAACATGACAAATCTCAAGTATTATCAGAAAAAAAAAAGTTTTCCCTGGGTAACTAAAGTTCTACTTTTAAAGATATCCACAACTTATTTTTGTTAGTGCTTAAAGAGATCAATGCATAGGCCTGTAGTGAGACATTTTCTTTCATATCCTCTTTGGGAGACTCAATATAATAGCCATGTTTTAATCTTTCCCACTGTAAACACACAATCAAGGTCTCTACAAACTACAGGGGAGCTGACTGCATTCACTCAGAAATAAAGCTGGAGGGCAATGTTCGAAAAACTTAGCAGAATCATAGAATGATTGAGGTTGAAATGGACCTCAGGAGTTCATCTGGTCCAATCCTCCCTGCTCAAACAACATCACAAAGCACAGGTTGCCCAGGGTTGCCCAGAGGTGGAAGTATATGATACCAGTGTCCCAGTTCAGAAGTCTTTTCCTTAAGGAACACAAACTTGCAAATCACACTTCACAGGAAGAAAATCAGTGGCCTGCACTGCCAGAGAACACCAGCCAACACTGAAAAGATGAATTGGACCAAAATCTCAAGCATGGTACTGTAGTGGTACTCCTCTAGAAGGGCCAAGAGCTTCATTCTATTTTCTGTTTCTTCTGGGATCCAGGATGATTTTCCGCCTAGGAGGTCTATCAAGTCATGCTTTTAACTGAATTTTGATACAACAGATCCCATCAAGCCCAGACTGAATGTTAAAATTCTGGCATATTTGGAGGCAGAGGCTCTGAACCCCTTCAGAAAAGGTTTGAAACAAGTTCTAATTTTTATGTTGTCACTTTCTCATTCTCCTGATATGTTTTAATAAGAAATGGTGATGCTTTTGAAGGTGATATGAATGCTTGTTAGATATGCTCTGAAAGTCCTATCACATAGAGCTGTTTAAAAGATTATGGTATAAACCTGCTTTTGGATCTGGTACAATTTTTGCATAAACTGTCGGGATTTCTCAACTATGAAGACTAGCACCATTTTGGATATGTGCATATGTGCAACTCTAGGTTTCTAAGAAGTTTTAAAGAACAAGAGACATACTGAATTTAACATTAAGCAGCAAGATGCAAGAACCACATAGTTGGAATTCAACTCTAAATATTTGCCTAGAACCATCTAATCAATCATTTATACTGTTTTTTAGAGCAAGCTTTTATTTCCTTATGTATGTTTTACTTCTCTACATGAAATTATATGGAGCAATGAGTTTCTCTGATATGAATACTTACACAGTGACCAGCAGAATGGTGTATCAAATCTGTTTTGGTCTCTAATATGAACTGAACCCATAGGACTGTGTATATTCATCCAGCTTATATAAACTCAACCCTTATAGCTATATGGCAAAGAGAGTGTTTGCTTCTAAAAGCAAAGTTAAATCAAATTCAGGTAGCCAAACAATAAATACATTGCGGGCATTTGCCTACTGCTTCACTGTGAACCTTAATTACATTTTTAGGCTAATCATTGTATACTCAGATTTTGAGTATACCAACTAATGTAATGCTTCCTCTCCATTTTCTGTAATTGCTTTAGCAGTTTTTATCATATTTTAGTTTTAGTATCTTTACAATGCTGAGTCTGTTTCAATGTATAACAAACACTTTGATGAGCCCTTATTTTCAAGACTAGTCTCCCTGTCCTGAGTTGAATTACTGTTGCCTGTCTACTAATATATACAAAGCTGCACAGTTCACCTCAGAACAAAAATCAGTCCTGATGATGAAATTTTTTTTCATTTCTATCAGTTATATATTCAGACTCATTATCTGGAAACTAACTCCTTGATACTGTACATTTGAATATGTATGAACACTCATCCACCTGCATACAGTTATTCTTGGTGCAGTGTTTTAACACTTGTGAGTAGGAATTTCAGACTTTATTCACCACTTCTACTCATTATTGGCTGGTCCCTGATCCTTCAGTTAGAGGCTTCACCTGACATAGATGCTGAGGAAATTAGGCCTGGTGGAGAGGAAAGGATATATCATCCTGCTTGACAATTCCAAATAGTGCTGGAAGCAACAGAGCTGGTATGATGTATGTGACTCTGGAGTAAGATATACATAGAGTATTCTCCAGCTTCTCGCCTGAATCATCTTCAGAAAATGTAAACATGCCTTGCAATTGCCCCAAGTCCAACTTCCTCTTTCTGTTCTTTTTTTCAATTCTGTCATGGTCATCTTAAGGGTACAACACAGTTTTTCTAGAGATGAGTATAAACTCAGGTGTTATTCAAATGGTACTGTGATTTTGGAAGAAGCTTTCAGTTTTCTTTTAACAAAAGTGACAGAATATTTCATGAAAAATTCGTTATTCACAAATCTGTTTTTAATGTTAGAAAGACTAAGACATGTAACAGTGTCTTATTAACCAATACGCATTTGATTTAGTGGAAAAGCTGAACGTTATGTTATAACGGAAGTATTGTTATAAATGCACCTGTGCTCCTTTGTACCATTTTCCTTGATGACACTGCAGTAGTTGTTGATTTATATTAATGGATGTCTTTCTGTTATGGTCCCTCTTCAGTACTCACTTATTTAAGATCTAATGTATTAATGAATTTTGTCTACAAGAAGAGCAACACTGGCTTTAATATTCCTGACCACGCTATGCTGTCCTTCCTGTTCCATCAACTAGAAGTCAAAGAGATTAAAAGAAAGAGTCAGATAGGTTCCTCAACAAGGACTTCATCCTATGAGAAGTGCAGAACGCAGAAAAATGTCAGAGAAGGAAAACCAAGTGCAAAAAGCACTTTTGTGGGCCTGTAGTAGGGGCTTGCTGCTGCACCCTGTAGCTTCTGTCTGAGAGGCAAATGGAACATAGCTAGGGTGATCTGGAGTCTAAGGAATTTAAATGTTGATGTGAATAGAGGTGCTCCCTACAGAAAACCCCTAAACTGGGATGGTCCTCAAGAATAGATTAGCAGAGCAATACAGATATAGGAATTATTCATATCTGCTTGCAGTTATTGTAAGTTATCAGAATCATAATATATTGCAGTCTAAACATTCATACACAACATAAAATTCAGCAGTGACAGAAGTAGTAAGTACAGAAATCAGAAAGCAGGAATAACAAAGAAAGTACTCTAGTTAGGTACAGAGAAATAGTGAAAGTATGACACCTAGGAAGACCAGGAAGCAGGCTATTATTGTCTTAATGTATTAGAAATTTTTAGAAAATATTCAAGGACACTTCCAGAAGAACAGCATTAAGTAGGGCAGTGTGGTATACATTGCCAACAGGAACTAATAGACAAACTGAAGCTGGAAATCTCTAAAATAAAATACACATTAGAAAAATGTGTTCCTCATGTATGAAACTCTTCAAAAGTCACCATATGATCTAAGACTAGAAAAGGGTTTGGTTTAGCTTGGCTAAAAAAAAAATTAAAAAATAAAAGACGTTTATGTTCTTCCTGTTGTAACTATCTTTCAATAATGTGTTAATACAGTGGTCATTTTTAACTGTATTTGACATATAGTTAAGAAGAATAGAAGAACAGAAATCTCAGGGAAGATAAATTCTTACAAATTTTATGAAAACCAGTGAATAAGCAGATAAGAGACACAGTTCAGCACCATGACTGGGAGAAAGGTTTCAGCATAAGCGAAGCAGTTATCTATTCTGTTGGGTCTGTCAGCTGACCCACAAGGACACAGTGGGAAGCAGGGAACTTCTGGGTTATTTCCATGTAAAAATAAGGATTCCAATTTACACAGACCCAGTGTAAGGTCAGTTTGGGCCTGGAAGAGAGGTAATTCCTGGCATGAAGCATTCTTTTTTGGAGAGAACAACTTGTGAGACTGATGCTGTACAAGTGCTCTATCTCTGTAAGGATTTGGTGAGGTATTGTAGGGTTAAAGTGCAGCCCTTCCGGAGACTCACAGATCTTCGCAGGTTTTTCAAGTTACCACTAAGGACTTGGGGCAAAACTGGCCATGCAATGACACATTTCCATTTTAAATAGAAATGTTGCAGCAAAATAATTTTAATATGCAAAGACAACTATTATTTGCTCAAAGCTACTTCTTAAACAACTGATCTACTTTCTCAGCCTAAGGGACCAATCTATTCCCACAACAGGCAAATCTGCAAATTTTATCAGAAGAGAAAGAACGTAAGAGCTGCTTCTCCACTTCGTAAAGAAGTGCCCTGTATTTAGGAGATATGCTGAGCTTTGATTTGCTAGAAAATCACAGCAAATAAAAAGTTGTCAGTTGTTGCAGTTTTAAAATCCCTCCATTCACACTGTTTAAAAAATTTTACTTAGATGTCACAAATGTAATCAATTAGAAATTAACTTTACACTATTCATGATACATTGGGAGGAACTAATCCATTTTGCTAAATACTCGTGAAGAAGACTGAGGGGCAGTGTTATTAGAGGCTACAGATGGGATCCTAGATATGTGAAAATGGAGACATCTTTGTTAGTTAGTATTATAAAAATGTACTTTAAACTCATTTTTAGAAAAAAATTAATCCAATGAACTATATGCAAAGAGTAATGAAAGACAACCTTAAATTAATATACATTCTGGCAAAAAATAACTTTGAAAAACACCTTTTAGTAAGTAAAAAGCATCCAGAATTGTCAAGGCTGTGGAACAGTAGTGGTAAATGATGCTGCAGTTAGAAGCATTCCAATTTTCCCAGCTGAACTGATATAATAGTTTAAAACTTTTGTTGTTTAATTCACAAATGAAGAACTAAATCATTACCTCTGACTGTAAAAATCACTTGTAAGGAAGCAACACTTCAGTTTGCTGATGCCATAGTCTTGTATTTCTTTTTAATGTCTCAATAAGCTGTCAATTGAGATTAAGTTCTTCGAAAAGGTCTTTTCATTGAATTAATCTTCTTAATAAAAGTAATTACTTTTCTAATTCCCCACTGGGCTATTAAAATATAATCCAGTACCAACTGAAGAAAAAGTAGTGTCTCAACCACTTCAATTGATATTTGGACTGGACCCATAACATCAGAACCAAAGCTATGGCCTTGGCAAAATGGTATATAAGCAAGAACAGGACTGAATATGTTGCAGAAAAGTAGTAGAATCAAGAATTTAATAATTTTAATGCAGAAAGAAAATTATTTATTTGTTTAATTATAATTAGGTTGCCCTCAAATTGATATATTTTCAAAAGCAAAGGAAAAGGAAGAGTATCAGCTTTTCTTTGCAGTAGTTAGATCAGATAGCTAAGGGCTTAGCTACTAACCTAGCTAAGAGAAAAGCAGATGAAAGCAAATCTAACTGTATTAGTGAATTGTTGAGATTTTTATTCATGTAATAGAAAGCCCTTCCTGAAATTTACAGTTTCTAAAGAGATAATGTCTGGGCAAAGAACTCCCTGAATTTATAGCAGATTTTACAGGTCTATCTTCATGTGCGAATTTGGCACTGTGTAATGACAGTTGAAATATCTTTTGGGTTTGGTTTTTTTTCACTTCCTGTTCCTGATGCTGACCTGTAGGATAACTGAGATTGCTGGTTCTGTTACTTGAGTTCCGCTTTTCCACTCATTTGTTTCGTCTAAGTATGAATTAGGTTGAACTGCTTCTTTCTGTATAGTGCCTAGCATACATGCAGTACAATTCACTATAGGCTTATGAAATACTGGTGAAACAACTGAGACACATCCTGGAAACAGTACTTAACTAAAATTTGACCTTTTGGAAGTGAATACCTCCACATAAGCCAGGGTGGGTGGCTTATAAGTTCTTACTGGCTTTCTCTTCACAAAAGCAGAAACTCTGAAAAAGACAAGTATGAGACCACGTACTTAATTACCTTTCCATCTCTACCCATTACTTAAATTTCCATTTGATAATAGTGAAATATCCTTCCACAGAATCATTATAAAGTCAGTTGAACAAACTATTTAAAAATACAGTAAGAAGATTTTTGTCGGTGCAGTTTTTTTCAGTTTGTTTTGTAACAAGCTGCCTTTAATATTTACATCTTGCTCTAATTCTTAAAATTAAAAATCATATCTATTTCAGTATAGCTTATAAGTAATTAGTAGATTTTCTGCATTAGGCCAATCATCATAGAGAACTGAGGACAGAGAAAAAGTGAAGTGTCGTCAAATAGACTAAGAGACCCCATGTTCCTTGGAGAGTATATAGAATGCTTTCTTTAGTTGTCTTAGTTATGATTAAGTTTTAGCCATAAGCAACACAGAAGAATACTAAGCTGTCCTGATTTAGGCTGGGATAGAGTTGATTTTCTTCCTAGCAGCTGATACAGTGCTGTCTTTCAGATTTAGTGTGAGAATAATGTTGCCAAGACACTGATGTTCTCGGTTGTTGCTAAGTAGCGTTTGTTCTAAGTCAGGGACTTCAATTTCTTATGCCCTGCCAGCAAGAAGGCTGAAGGGACACAAGAAGTTTGGAGGGACACAGCTGGGACAGCTAACCTAAACTGGCCAAATGAATATTCCATACTATGTGACATCATACCCAATATATAAACTGGGGAGACTTGGCTGGGAGGTGCTGATCGCTGCTCAGGGCCTGGCTGAGCATCAGTCAGAAGGGGGTGAGGAATTGCATTTTTTTATAATTGTCTGTCTTAGGTTTTCTTTCATACTCTTCCTTTTCACTACAATTATTATTATTGCTGTTAGTAATATTACTGTAATAATATTTTATTTTTATTTCCAGTATTAAACTGTTCTTATCTCAACCCACGAGTTTTACTTGTTTTGGTTCTCCTCCCCATCCCACCAGAGTGGGGGAGGAGTGAGCAAGTGGCTGCATGGTGCTTAGTTGCCAGTTGCAGTTAAACCATGACATAAGCAGAGTACGTAGGTTTAACTAGAGACTTCTAATGCAAGATTTGTAATGGACTGACTGCTGGGTTGCTCAGAATTCAAGCAATAGAATTGCTTTGGGGAAGTGAACATAAAGTAACATGTAATGTATATTAGACAATTACACCACAGGACATTCCATAATCAGCTTCACTGCTGCCTCATTATCCCTTGATAGTTAAGCCAAAATAATTTCTGTCTTACAAAAGCGAATCCTCAGCCTTGAAAATAAAATGAAAGCCTAGTTTTATTATTCATGAATTAAAAATTTGCTTGTAACTATGGGAAATCATGTCCACTTTAATTAAAAAGTAATTTCAAACATTGATTTTAAATACTCATGTCTATACCATAATTGTCTCTTATGCCAATTGATTAATACATCAGAAGTGCTGAACACTGTATGAACAGAAAAATGCAAGCACCTGTGAGTTACAGATATAAAGTTCTCCTACTTCACTACATGTACAGCCAAATCTTTTAGAAAAAACTTCCTTCATTTTAGTAGTTAATATCCTTCTGTATACCAGTCAGTATATCTTTTTTTTCTAAACAGGGAGATTCTTACTGAAGGATTCTTCTAACATTTGTATGCATACCTTATATGGGTTACTCTCCACTTCTGTATATTTTCACTAGACCTCAGCTGACAATAAATATTTTGTATTTTATGTATGTTTCTGAATTATGTATATTTTGTATTTTATGTTAAGGTACCAAATTAAACTGCTGTAGTTTGTGAAATTATATTACTTAGAGGCATTAAGATAATTGCACACTGTACAAGAACTACCCTCAGTTCAAACTTTTATGAATTACATTCCTATTTACCCTAAAAAGTCTGAGCACCTGTTATTCTCTTTTTTAATTCAGTCTTTGGATTAACTGTATGCTTTAAAAATACAAAACATTGTCATTGCACACCAAGTTGAAGTGAAAGCTCATGAACACACAATAACATTGAAGTTATTCAGTCAAAATAGTTGATAGCCATATAGAATTAATTCAAGACTCAATTCTTGAAAAAAATTATCAGGAACTAGAACTAAACCAGTCAATGAATTTGAAAATAACCCCACTTCCAGATAGACATGCTCTTCTTTAAAGATCATTTAGGAAGCAATATGCATCATCAGCCCACTGGACAAGAATTTAGAGAAAAAGATCTCATTCTTTCTAACATTGATTTATCTCAAATTCTTATGTATTTATAGTAATCTCTGGTTCTGACACTGAAGCTGAAAAAAAGGTTTGTTCACACCACACAATATCATGGTAAATGGGTTTGAAAACCCAGCCTATAACATATACCTTAAGGATTCTTTAAGTGAGATTTAGCTTGCAGTTTAAGATCACTGGTTTTCCATTACCGTCAGTGAAAATACAATCAATTCAGAGTACAAGACTTAGAGATGTTTGGCGGCTCCAATGCTGCCGTTCACTTCAAAGCGAGCTAGACATCTGTTTGGGCTGTATCAACCAGATCCTTACTGGCTATAAGAAATGTGGGTTGTTGGGGTTTTTTTACAACTAGGCACCTATATACGGGCATGTAAATTGCAGTGTCTCAATCTGCAAGCTGAATTTGCTGTTGTCTGTAACTAAGCACTTCTTTAAAACAGTTTTAAAATTGTATTGAAAGTAAGAGACTTCTTTTTTTCTTATTTTACAGGAGTCTTTGACTTTCATTTTTTAATAATATTCAGTGAATACTTAATGAAAATGGAGTATGCAGTGTTGACCTTCCTGTAATTAACATTTTTTTTCAAATCAGTAGCAGTTCCTTCTAAGCAAATAAGGTAGCTCTGCCTCTGTGATAGCACTAATACTGCAAAACTTCTAATTTAAAACCTGTACCAGACAATGGTACTTTTGCCCATCCAGCTTTTACGAACAGTAAGCATTTTTGCAGATGTCATGGCTCCACTTGCAATTCTCTGACCTTAGAGATCTTGGTAGGGCCCTGAGGCTTATGTGTCTCATGGGCTTGATATTTCATATTCACATTTTTCTTACAAGCATGTATTTTGTTCTGTCTTCAGAACACCTGTTGAAGCCAATCACCTTTGGGACAAGCAACAGGACCCTTGAAGGATTCACCTCTGTTTGCCTCTGTCCTTGGGTGAACCTCAAGAGCAGCAGGCATAGATGAAGTTTCACGGTCAGATGTGATGAGTTTGAATTGTCTGTGTCATGGTCTGAACCATAAGACTCTCATAAGGCCATGAGAAATACCCACTCTTGTGCCTCAGAGATGCTGGAAAGAATTTTCCAGAAGATAAGTATTTTGGGTAGAGAGAAAATTTACTCTTTATACCCTTGTCAGAAGCTTGCTCCTACACAGCAGTATAGCAACAATAGCATCCTCCTGGAATTGCATCAGTTAGGCAATGAGTTTTTTGTTTGCTTGAAATACTTTTTTTTAAAAAAGTATATTACATAAAAATTAACAGGAAAGAAAAAGAAAATCTATTATCATAAAAATGTAAACCAGGTTGCTAAAAATAAACTGTACGATGCACAGACTTATCAATTCTCATATCTTATCAAGGACTTGATTTATCAGTGTGTTCTGATTTAACATGGCCATTTGAATAAGAGCACTCAGCAGCAAGAATACTACCATGGGCTACTGTTTATTCTAAACATGCTTGTCACCTGTGGCTCTGCATATCTTCTGTTTATTTATAACTGTGGAACATCAGGAGGAGAACAGAGCAGTTTGATTACCTGACAGATTTGAGCTGAGCATTGCATGGTTTCAAAAACTCTCCCTTGTTTCTGAATTGAATTTCCTTTAATCTGCAAGTTAAAACACTGAAATGCATTTACATATAAAGCGTAACACTAAATAAGTTACAACTGTACCCTCATCATAAAAAGAAGTTACTTTTACCAATAATGTATTTTCATTGAAATCAAGGGTTTTTTCACCACCGAATTAGTGTGTTTTCATCAACAAGTCATTTTGCTTTTTAAGTCTGTAGTTTGGGGGGCTGCTCTAAACAAACCAAAAAAAAGCATATAAAACAATCGCCCTTGCTTTGTAATAGCCAAGATCAATGCAATTAGTACTCTAGGCTGCTTATAAAATAAAGTGTTTACACTACAGGAAACTAAACCAGTGTTGTGAAGTTACAGTAAACTAAACCTGTTGGTATATGGTGGAAGAGTGTAGAAGTGAAAACAGTATACAGCAGAAAAGTCACAGATGATGGTTTCTCTAATCCTAATTTTCCTTATCTCACATATCCCTTGATAATCCTGCTAAACTCTGTCTTTGAAAATAAAGCAAATTTGCAAATAAATTTAGTAGAAACATTATTCATATATACTTAGGGTTATGTCTAATCACCATAGAATAGCAATCCAAACCCATATTGTACACCCAATGAATGGCACAGAATTTATATTATTCTACCACTTTTGCAGGTTACACAGCTGAAAACAGCTTTATGTGCATCTTGGATAACATGTCCTACCTCAGATCAGCAGTTCTGCATTCAAGCTTTAATCAAAACAATACACTGAACATTCACATGGGGCATTAGGTAAGCTTTTTGCTAGAAGCTGACTCAGAATCTCCCCATTCATTCAAATATTTCTGGAAAATTCATTTTAACTAAATGCACACATTTTTGCTACTCAATAAGAAAGTTTATTCTAAAAAGGTGAACTTGCTGCATAAATGCAAACCTTTGTTTAAATTGCTAACTGAACCAGAAAAAGCTCAGAAAGATCAGAGGGAAGCTATATTTCTGTAGTAATAGGTCTACTTATGTCGTCAAAATATATTTCCTAATGATTCACATACAGTATATTCCTTTTCACTTTATACTTCTTTGGTCATCAGTAGATTTTCAAATCTACTCAGCTGAACTAGGAACACAAATTACAGGGTTTTGTTAAAGAAGAAACTAATAATGACAAACTTAAAAGAATGATTTTTGACTCTATCATTTTACTTGTTTCTAGTGAGTATTTAACAGATTTATTTAGTCTGTTAAAATGTTTAAGGATATCAGTGGAATGGGTAATTACTGAACTTTCATACACAACATAAAAAATATTGACATTGTGTTAGTACCATCCATAGCACCTTAAGGATTATATTATTGATCTGTACATAAGTATAGCATAACAATAAAAAGGGCAAGAGCAAAAATCTTACATTTTGACTAAAAATAGTAACATTCTTTGGAACTGAGAAAATTCTGCTAGTAAAACGTTTTTACATGCACAAGACAAACTATTGTATATTTTTCATATCAAAAAGAGCAAATTATACTCAGCTTACCAGGCTAAAACTGTGGTCCTGCAGATAAATTTTTGACAATGGCTATTGAAATGGTCAGTAATAAATACTATTTTCTGCAGAAAAAAGATAAAACTGTGTGTAAAATAAAAAGAGTGAAAAGTGATGTTTTATGTAGCATGGAATGCCATTTTTAAATTTGTCTTCTTTTTCCAGTACTTTGAACAAAGAGAAATATTTGCTTACAGGGTAGAAGAGAATGTAGTCAGCCATTAGAGGTTCTGGACATGACTTACAGCAGTTATAAACAAATATTGCCGTATTTTTTTGTTGTTTGCATGTTTTTGTTGTCGTTTTTGTTGGGGATGTGTTTGGTGGGTTTGTTTGGTTTTTTTATTTGTTTGTTTGTGTGGTTTTTGGTTGGTTGGGGGTTTTTTGTGTGTGGGTTTGGGGTTTTTTTAAGCAAGAATATTTTTACCATAGTGAAATAGTACCTTTATACCATTACAACTGTGTTTATCCCCATCTGTAAATTTAGAGGATCAGTCAGCTGAAAGGCAACAGCATGTGAAACATGTGCACAAATTATTTTCTTCCATGGTACTTAAAATAGTAAAGTTACATCAATATATTTTGGAACAACAAAAAGAAAAATGTATCTTTGGATTACAGAAAGGACTATCTGAACCTCATGACAACAATTATATCAGGACCCCATGTTGGAGAACATCTAATGCACGCAAAGCCTTACTTCAGCAAATCGTTTACAAAAGAAAGTAGTACTCAAATCAGCCATGCTATGAATATACAGGTTCATCCTCTTCACTAACTTAGGCATGTGTTCAGTGCTGTCACAGATACATCCACTCTGACTTAGCACTCTATTAAAAATTCATATGGTGAAGTAGGTGGCATGATAAATTTCTTGAGCAGAAATGTGCATGATGAGAAAGGGATTTATTTTTAAGTTAAGCTTTGCATAATGGTTTAAAACACTTTCTTCTATGTTAATCTTTCAGAATATATTTTCACACAGGTATCCATGAGCTATTTCTTAATTGATTTATTTTTAAAATGAAATTAATATACTTCATAAGTTGATGACAAATTTGAAATAGAAAATAACAAATTTTCAACACTTTTGCTAAGCAGGCTCAGACAATAAAATAGTTAGGATTTTACCTGTGTTCCTTAATCAAATCTTCTCCTATGGAAATTCAGTTTGAACAAGATTTGTAGGATCTGATCTTTAAAGAATAAATGAGCCTTTCATTACCTCAAGGTAATGAAAGAGCAATGGCTGCTTGAGGTTTATCTTCCACACTCATTTATTCCTTATCTTCCTCCACCATCCCCTCTCACCTTACCTGATGATATCCTTCACCTAGGAATCAATTCCATTACATTTCAACTAGAAGAACCATGCTGGCAAACTTGAGCAGTGTCTGTACAGAGTCTGTTTGAATGTCTATATATGAATAACACAATAAACCCACAATTGAAAAAACCTGCACGTACATAATTGACAACTACCTCATATCTGGATTAAGTGTAAATAATGTATTCAAAATCCAATTACTAGTATTTCACGTGTATAAAGCAGCAGGGGCTATGTTTAGCTCCTTAGTTTTTTCAATCTTGATTCACAGTTGCTGTAGAAATCTCTCCTTAGTGTAACCCACTTAAGCTCAGTATAACCCATTTAAGGGCAGACCTTCTAGATGTTAAAAGCCTTCTGGGAATGTAGTTTACAGCTTCAAAAGGAAAACAAAATTGGCAGTATAAAATAAGAAAGGAACACTTAGAATGTATGCTCATCTGTAAATAGGCTTTTTGATAGTGCTATCTGTTTTCTGTTTGGAGGAGAAACACCACAATACTGGCAACAACTGTTATCCATACATAAATATTGGCTTCAGAAGCTCTGTTTCATTTTTTATGGCTCAGAACTAATCTGACTATGACAGCTGCTATTTAGCAAACAAAAATTCATCACGTCTGATAATTATAACATACTTATTAATGTTGTATTGCAATAGATTGAATATAATTGTTCATTTAAAATGACTTTGTAGTGCTGAATTAATGATGAAAGACTGAAAGAGTTTTCCCCCAAAATAAAATCAAAAGGTTTTCATTTCCTCCCCTGCAGACAAGCAAAGCCACATGCACTAAGGCTGCATACTCAAAGCTTACGAAGGCAGAGCTCATGGCAATCAGAGCAAACAGTTCCAAAGGTATCAGGAGATCGTCTCTGTATGGTTCACTTTTGGGGTGTGAACATCAGAGATTTGGTGTATTCCCAAAGTAAAGTCATCCTCACTTGTGAATAGCTAGGATGCACATATTATCACAAATAATTTCAGAGATGTGCTGAGAACCTTAATTTACTTCTATATAAACATGGAGTCTGTGTATTTGCATATTTTGCATTAATATAATCAAATACTATCCTGGAAACTACCTATAGAAATGAGAATCAGAAACTAGTTCTAATAGACTTGTTAAGCAAGGTTTCACTTACACAGTCTTACTGTAATAAAAATGTAAGATGAGAGCCTTGCCACTAAAGATTTGCTTTACCTTTCTTTCCCAGTTGATGGTACCGTAACCAAGAAAGCTTTCAAAATATAAACAGGAACTGTGTAGCCAAATAAACATTCAAACACCTTAAGATCAGTCTTTAGATCCTAGAGAATGATAAAGAGAGGAAAATAATGAGAAAAAAAATATCTCTTTAGGTTCCTTGAAGAATTTTACTACCATGGGATAAAGGTAAGACTGACATACTTGCATTGACCTTATGGTAGCCTACATGACATTGCTCTGCACAACACTTTTTTGGACTCATTTTGAGATCTAAGAATATATTTAAAACTTGAATCCATGGAAATTAATGGCAAAATACTATTTTCAGTTCAGGCTGCTTCATCCACAGAAGTACCATTTTTGTAACTTTATTTACTGAGAAACATATAGATTGTGTGCATGTATTACTCAGAGAGTACGTTCTGCTTAACAGAATTTTGGTAGGTATCATTTCATATCATTCCTGTAGTTAAAATTGAACCTGAGAGCAGTGGAACAGATTCTGCCGATACTTTAAGGCATTTGCAAATGGGGAATCTGCCAAAGGAACTAGAGTTCTACTTTCACGTGTGATGCATTATTTAGCTGAAAACAGCATGGGTAGCAGTCATGTTTGCCAAAATGTCATCTGAGAATATCAAAGATTATTTTTTCATGCATCTTGGAAATTATTTGTTCTGACAAGTACTTTTGTGATTGATTATAACTAGCTAAATAAGATGTTAAGTCTATTTATTTTAGCAATGCCTGAACTTCTTTCAGACTTCCTAAAAAACTTAGGATGATATTTTTTGTATGATATCAAACATCATAAAATAT